>CM021108.1:486552085-486578746 GCA_007115665.2 Sequoiadendron giganteum | reverse complement strand
AACCAATATTTTAAAAATTTATTTAACTTGCTGCATTCTCTAAACAAACAAAAGTGTGGCATTTTTATGTAAGCGCATAATTGTTTACTATAGAAGCATGAATATGCTCCCAAAAGCATGGAGATGTCTACAAAGGCACATTTTTATCCATAGGAATAAAATGTACATACACACTCATCTAATAAATTAAATTTAAAGAATTAACTAGGGATTAAAATGGCCATGCTAAATTAGAATGGTTAACTAATTCTTATACTAAATTCAAAAGACTAACAACAAATTGAATTTTTAAAAAGATTTACCTATCTAACAATTTAAATATTGGTTGAAGATAAAATCTCAACTAATTAAGAAATTCCTTTTTGGAATTTTCTTGAAGAATAAATTGAAAATGAAATTGCAACTCATTTTTCTTTTTTTTCTAAAAAAAATTTATAATATTCGAAAATGCAATAATTGCACATACAAACACAATAATAAATAAAGTACTATACATGTAGGTAACACAATATGAAATAAAAATGTTTGATTCAACATATTCATGCAATTTTGGGTATTAAGTTTATGCTTTCGAAGCGGGAATGGGTGAGTGGGAGCGATGTTTTGAATTTCACTCTATCCTGTAGTGGGTGTCTGGTGCAAAGGCTGGTGGATCTTTGTTGGCAGTTGGACTATCTATGGATGTGGCTATGGAGAATGTAGGTGAAGAGCAGGGGGGAGTGGATTCTGAGGACTAGGGCTTGAGGAATCAGGGGGACCCAGGCGGTAAGGTGGACCCTAGAGGTAAGGTGTTTTGTGGCCCCTCTTCAAATGGTGAGGTTGGAAGGGTCGAGTTTCTGGGGAACTAGGACATGACCAAGGACCCTATTTCCCAAGTCAGACTGGGGTCTCTAGATAATTTTTTGAGAGACATATGTCAGCAGGACTCAAAAATAAGTTGGGCCTCACTATTTGGGACCAAGCTTGCTAGTACATCGGTCTTTCCTCCGATTAGCAAAATTTTGGTCCCCTTCGAGTGGGAATTTTTCTATTCTAGTTCTTGATCTAGTGATTGACCATAACATTTCAATGATGGCCTCTTCATTGGCAGGTAAGTTCATGGGCTCGAGACCAAATATTGAAATGGTTAGGGATTTTGTTAGGAAGAAGTGGAAAACAAAAGGACAAGTTGAGGTTGTGGCCCTGGCTAAGGGTTTCTTTTCCTTTTTTTTTCTTGTGAAGAGGACAAGCCTACAATTCTATGTGGTGGTCCATGGTTTCTTGGCAAGTCATCCTTGCCTCTGAAGAAGTGGTCTCCAAAAATGGACTTCTTGGATACATATTTTGAAGTGGTGCTTGTGTGGGTTCAGTTACCAGGTTTACCTTTGGAGTTTTGGAATGAGGATGTTTTCAGGGGAATCACAAACTCTTTTGGGGAGCTATTATCTATACATTCCATGACTTCAGCTAGGAAAAGGCTTGTTTTTGTAAGGCTTTGTGTTGGTATAACTCATTCCACTGATCTATCATCCTCTGTATAATTTTTTTCTAAACTCGACAAGTGGGTCCAAACAATTGAATTTGAGACTCTTCATTTTGTGTGTTTTCCCTGCAAAAAATCTAGGCATTGGGATAGGAAATTCCTAACCAAAGTGTCTAAGACTGAAGCCAAGTCAGCCATCAAGGAAACCAAAATATGGAGGGTAAAAAATTTAGATAACCCCTTGGAGGTTGTTCCCTCCTTGAACAAGGGAAAGATGTACATTTCTAGGGATGGTCAGGAGCGGTGTGAGGAGTGCCAGAACCCTAATATGAGGGTTAATAATGATAGGGAGCCTCTAAAAGGGAATGTATTTGACAACATTGAAGTTCTAAAATTAGATGATATGTCTTTAAATAGTGAAGTAATGGAATCAAACACCAAGGGGTCCCAAGGAGAGGATGAAAAGATAGATGGAGAGGGTATCAGTAAGCCTAATGGAAACATGAATTCAATCAAGGGGAATCCTGACTCCTTTGGTGAGTGTTCAAAGGAAACATATTGGATTGGCCAAGGGGAAGGAAGTAAAGAAATTTGTGAGGAGGACACTTTGGTGGAAGGGGTGAAGACTCTTCCTTCTTCTACCCAGAAAGGATCTCAAAGCTCACCAGAGGTTGTGAAATCTACATTCAGGGATTTTATGGACACTCATAAGGAGAGGAATGATATGGGGCATTATTCGACTAAGGAGGTTGATGTAGTTAATGATTTTATGGATGGTCATGACTTCATGAGACTTGAGGATATGGACCTAGAAGGGGATAGTTCATACACAAAAGTTGAAAAGAAGAGTAAAAAATGGAACAATACTATGAGGGTTTCTACAAGAAACAAGACAAAAGCAGATTGTGGTAACCAGAGAAGTTCTGGTAGAAAACCAAAAAAGTGGTATAGAGAATAGTAATGCCTCCAAAATATTTTTTATGGGATTCAAAAAAACATCTCAGAGATTTTTCAAAGTAACACTCCATCTCATTAATGAAGTTCATGTCATGGAATGTTCGGGGGCTAAATAGCTCCCACAAACAAGATATTTTACACAATTTTGCTAGGGACCATAAGCCTGATATTTAACTTGTCCAGAAATCCAAGATGCCTAAGGAAAGAGTGGAAAGGATTAATATTTTCAATAATTGTGTTGTGCAAGGTAGGAGTTCAGAGGGCACCTCTGGAGGCTTAGTGACTTTTTGGAATCAAGACCATCTTTTTGGTACCTCGGTCTAGGAAGATGCTAACCAGGTGGATACTATATTCAAGCATATTCGAGATGGTTTTTGATGGATCTTGTCTAATATATATGCTCCTAATAATAAAACCATGAGAAGGATTTTTTGGAAAATGCTTGAGTCCTTTAGACTTAGTTTCCCTAATGAGAACTGGGTCATTATGGGAGACTTCAACACCCCATTTCTTGTGTCAAAAAAAATTGGAGGATCTTAGATATAGATGGATAGTAAATTGGATTTAATGGATTTTATTAATTCCCAAGGCTTGCACAATGTGGATCTCAAGGGGGTGACCTATACCTATTTTGATAGGCGAGTTGGGAATGATATTTTTCAAGTCAGACTTGATAGGGCTCTAATAATGAATAACTAGATGGTGGACTATTTTTGCTCTTTAACTGCTCTCTCTAGGATTGGGTTGGATCACTTTCCCATCAGTTTTGTGGTAAACTCAATGTCACGTAAGAGGAATTTTCATTTTAGATTTGAAATAATGTGGTTGTCTCATCCTCAAAACTTTAAATGCATTCAAGAATGGTGGAACATTAAGGTCAGTGGTACTACCATGTTTTAGGTGGTTGAAAAGCTTACTAAGGTCAAAACTAAGGTTAGACTATGGAATAAGGAATTTTTTGGGGATATTTTTGCTATGAAGTTATCCATCCAACTTGAGTTAAAGGATATCCAAGATAGAATTAAGAAAGATGGTTACATGGCATACTTCCTCTCTAGATAAAACCAAATTCTTACAAGCTATCATGATATTATCTCTAAAGAAGAAGACTTTTGGAAACAGAGATCAAGATTGATGTGGCTTTCTTCAAGAGACAAGAACACTAGGTTTTTCCACATGACAAATCTAAAACATAGGGCGTCAAATCATATTACTCATATTATGAAGAATGGCATCAAAATTGATAATGAGGAAGAGATCAAGAGTGAGGTTGATCAATTCTTTACTAATATCTTAGCTGCAAAAGAAAGGTTGGATGTGAATGCTCAACAAACCCTCATTGATGCTATTCTCAACATTTTGAATGAGAATCAAAATAAATCTTTGATTGCTATTCTTTCCTTGGAAGAGGTTAGGATGGCCGTTTTTTCTTTTGAAGAGAATAAGGCCCCTGACCTAGATGGATTTTCAATGTTCTTATTTCAATTCTTCTGGGATATTGTGGCTAAGGATGTGGCGAATGTGGTCAAAGAGTTCTTTGGATCAAGAAAACTATTGAAGGAGATTAATTCTAATTTTATTTCTTTTATCCCTAAGTTCCCTGGTGTTGATATTTTTGACTCTTTTCACCTGATCAACTTATGCAATTCCTTTTATAAAATTACCTCTAAAGTTGTTACAACAAGGCTTCTTGGTGTTCTCCCACTCCTGATTTCTCCTCAGCATAATAGATTTGTCCCTGGTAGATATATTTTGGATTCTACCATCATTGTTCATGAGAACATTCACTCTTTAGAGGCTTCAAAGAGCCAAGGATTTTTGCTAAAATTGGATATGGCCAAGGCCTATGATAGGGTGGATTGGGGGTTCTTGTTGAAGGTTTTAAGAGCTTTTGGTTTCTCAAATAGATTTCTTCATCTGATATGGGAAATGATTTCTACTACCAACACTGTTGTTATTATCAATGATTCCCCTTCCTGCTTTTTCAAGGTTTCAAGAGGGGTGAGACAAGGAGATCATGTTTCTCCTATCCTCTTTACTCTGATGGAAAAGAGCTTGGGAATATTACTACACAAAAATGTGATGGATGGATGTTTAAAAGGATTAAATCCATCATCGACTATTCTTGTTTGTTCTCATCAGCAATTCATCAATGACACTATTCTCATGGGAAGTTCAACAGTTAGAAAAGATAGAACTTTGAAGTGTTCTCTTTTGCTTTATGAAGAAGATTTAGGGAAAAAAATTAACAGGATGAAAATTTCCCTTTTCTTTTTCAACACTCCTTAACCCAGACAAAGGAAGATGATTGACATTCTCAGTTGTGTTGTTAACTCTCTCCCCTCCACTTTTTCTGGGGCTTCCTCTAGGAACCAAACCCTCTGATTCCTTTTGGATTTCCCTAGTGGATCGATTTAATTAGAATTTGGTTCATTGGAAAGGGGCCCTCCTTAGTCAAGTGGGTAAAGTTATGTTGCTTAAGTCTTCTCTTCAAAATTTGCATGTCTATGCTCTAAGTTTGCTCTAGATCCCTTCCAAATATGCTGAAATTATAGAGAAGATTTAGAAATGCTTTCTTTGGTCAGGGGTTGAGGATAAAAAAAGAATCTCACTAGTTTCTTGGGAGAATGTGTGCAAACCTAAAAAATATGGAGGTCTTGGTCTATGGAATATTAGAGTCTTTAATAAATCTCTCTTGGCGAAGTAGGTTTGGATAACCTTTGTTGAAGCTCGTGAATGGAATGCTAGTTGGCACAACAAATATTTACATGATTTCATTTCTTTCAAGGAATTTCTTAGTCCTCAGAATCTCCCTCATGGCTCTACTCCTTGAAATAGTGTCATTAAGGCAAGGGATCTTGTTATGAAAGGTGTTTTTTGCAAACTGGAAGATGGTAGAAACATTTTATTCTAGGAAGATAATTGGATTGGTAACGAGCCTCTTTATGATCATACTATCTTTAAGCTTCATATGGAGGAGTGAAAAAACATATTTGGTACTTTAGTTGGGGATTATTGGAGAAATGACTAGTGGGTTCGTATTTCTTCAATTAGTCCAAGCCTTACTACCCTCTAGTCTCTTATGAATTCTATTGTGTTGAACCAATGGTGTCAGGAGGATATAATGGTTTGGAAACTGTCATCTAAAGAGACCTTCTCTATCTCCTCAATAGAGGCCTCTTGTTATCATTACCCCTCCTATCCTTTTTGGGTGAAGACCTGAGTGCATAACCTAACACCCAAAGTCAACATATTTGCTTGGATCCTCCTTCAGAACAAAATTTTGACTAATGAAATTTTTTGTAAGCGTGGACTATCTCTTCTAAATAGATGCTATCTTTCTTGTGCAGAGGTTGAGACTATGTCACATCTTTTTCTCCTTTGTCATTTTTCCTATGACATTTGGTGCAGGGTCTTGCAATTGTGGAACCTTGGCTGGATTTTTCCTGGCTCTATCTTAGACTTTAATTGCCAGTGGAAATCTCCCTCAAACAATCAAGTGCTAAATTTTCTTTGGTGGTACATCCTCCCACACCTTGTGTGGGGTATGGAAATAACGTAATAATGGAATCTTTAGGGATTCTACTCTTTTGGAGGAACTTGTTTAGGTAAAATTATCAGAGTTATGGCAGCGAACTTAAATGGGCTAAGCTGCAAAAATAAGGAAAAAGTAAATGCCAGGTGTCAAGACTATGAGTTCAGAGTTGTTAATGCTTGGAAGATTAATTTTGATATCTCTTATTCCCTTAAAACAACTAAGGGACCCAGAGATGACATCCATTGGAATTTTCCTTCTCCTGGTTGGATAAAAATTAAATTTGATGGGGCGGATAAGGGTAATCTTGTGCCTATTGGGTGTGGGGGAGTGATTAGGGATGAGAATGGCATTTTTATTTCAGTAGTGGTGCTCCCCTTGGTCACCTAGACCAACCACCTTGTTGAAGCCATAGGGGCATTCCAAGCTTTAAATCTTTCCCATCAATTGAACTGCAATTATGTGTGGTTAGAAGGGAACTCTAATAATATCATAAAATGTATCAAGGGCCTCTAAAAACCTTCATGGACCATATAAATTTGGATAAATCTATCTAAAAGGATAATAATCTCTTTTGAAAAATGCTTCATTTCCCATGCCTACTAGGAAATTAACATAGTGGAAAACTTTTTTGCTAACAAGGATGTTCAAGACAATGAAAAAACTACATGGAAAAGGGGTGACAAGCTGGAGGTTGATGTCATAGCCTTACTCAAGTATGAAAAAATCCATGGGAGGGCTACTAATATCCCTATCAACTAATGATTATGGATGAGGAGTGTCAAGTCATGCAGTCTTGGAATTGTTTAATAATTTTATATCAAAGGTCGGAGTACCAAAGTCTTAATTTATATTCAGAGATATTTTGCCTCGCATTTTTTCTAGGTATTTTGGTGATTAGTTTGTGTGGCTTTCAAGAGCCTTCTAAGTGGTTTGGTTACTCTACTAAAATGGGTTGTGACTACTGCTATGTGGAACTGATGGACTGTGAGGAGTTGAGGAATAATGCTAAGGTGTGGCCATTTTTGGAGAAGGGGGGGCTCACCCCTTATATTGAAAAACTTCATGGCTCAAACTCAAAGGTAACGAGGTACTTTTCTAGGGAATGGAAGAATGGTAAAATTAATCTGTTTGGGAGAAAGGTTTCCATCGATGAGCAACTTATAGCCGAGGTGATGGGGCTTTCTATGGAGGGTCTAAGATTTTACAAGGATAGGAAACTCTCAGACTTGGTGGTGAAAGAGTTTCCAAAGATGGAGAAGGAAAAAGAGGACCTTTGAAGGGTGTCTAAAAGTAGCTAAAACTCCAAGAACATTAAGTTTCTCAGGCATGAGGTTTTAAAGGTGATTATGGAATACATCACTTTGGATGGGAGATACACTAGGGTATTTGGCTACAATTTCATGTTCCTCAACCATTTCCAGCATAAGGTAAGGGTTTCTTTTCATTTCTATTTGTTTACCTCTTTGAATGCCATCCCTAATGACCATAGCATGAACCCTGTTAGATACCCTATCCTGGACGAAGGCTTGCTTGTCTTAATTTTTGAGCATTTTAAAGCCATGTCAGCCCTGCCCCATGTGTCCCCTTCTATTCACTTGTTTGTCTTTGTTGGGGATGAATTGGCACAAGTTATATGGAAAAGGAGAAATGGGAAACATATTTGGAGGATGAGGTTGGCATGTCCTTGAAGGATTGGGGAAAGGGAAAAAGCAAAGGCAAGATGAAATCAAGTGCCCCCTTTATACCTAGTTCTTTGACCCCTAACGACGGAGTTAAGGGCCCTCGAGATGCCAAATCTAAGGAAAAATTAAAATCTATTGCCTCCCCCTAAGAGAAGGTTAAAAGAAAAGATTTAGTGGACCTTTCATGTGATTTTGACCACATTGAGTCTCATTCGGCCCCTTCATCAGAGTATTCTAGCTACCCTGCCATCGACAGAGAGGATAGGCCTTGTTTTCCCAGTGACCTCAATGTTGATGACCATTATTTCAACGTGGAATGTGAGTTCCCTATTGAAATCCTCACCATTGCTCGCGACAGGGTTGTAGACTTTTTTAGATTAATGAGATGGGTGTTTTTTGAGATTAAGGAAATTAACATGAAACAGAGGGCTATGAGCAGCAAGCTGGAAGGGTGTGATTTGAATGACCACACAATTAGAGGTAGAGATAGGGCTATTGACTTATGAACTAAGGAAGAAAATAAATACATGGTGGACTGCCTCGAGATAACAGTTGAAGATCTTCATAAATCTAAGAAAAATCATGATGACAAGTTTTCTTATGTTGAGGAAATGCTTAAGAATATAAAAGGGTCAATGCAAATGGTAATTAACATGAGCCAAAAGATAGTAATAGCTACTATGGATACAATGAACATCATGGTTGGAAATCTAGAGAATGTTTATGAGGAAAATACTATTGTGGAACTAGATGCTGAAAAAGAGAAAGGATAGGAGGAGTATATTGGTCCAAGTAAAAGAACTAGAGTGACTCTGAAGAGAAAGGTAGACAAGGCCCATATCAACATTTAGGAGCTAAAGAAAGTGGCACTCAACATGAACCAACTAGAGTAGGAGGTGGCAGACATCCTGAAGAATATTGCTTAGTGGTTAGCTTGTTGTTGGGCTTTTGTTGGTTTTTTGTGGTGTTGTCTCTATGTTGGTTTTTATGGGTCTTCTTTTTTGGCAGATTTTTGTTTTTTGATTTTTACTTAGTCATGTTATATCTATCACTACTTTGTTGTTAAAGGGTTTCAGAGTCCCTTCAAAACCTATTTTTTCCTTAATCAAAAACATATTCATGCAATAAACATAAAAAAATATATATCTAGAGTAACACATGTTCTTCCTCTCCAACCAAGTGGCCATCTCTCCAAATATTGGAAAATATTTTTGTTAGAAACCATGATCAGACATGCAAACCAAAAGGCCTTCCATAGAAGAGAAAAACAATAAAAAAGATGAGCTTTGCATGAAGATGTGCAAATTGATATATTCAGAATTAAGAAATTACAATAAGAGAATTGCTTTATAAAAGCAATGTATGCAACCCTAATGTTGACCTAAAACAACTCAACTAAATAAAGCTTACTTATTAATTAAGTAAACTAATTATTACCTAAGAAAACCTAAGTAAAGTTATGCAAGTGCAATTAAATATTAATTACACTAACACTTTTAAATCATCGCATTTAAATTAGAAATTTACATAAAATTAAAATAATATTGTCTCACTCATTATCTTATATAATCACACATGCCACATAACTCAATTTCAAATTTGAATTATATTTTTTTGAACTAAAAAATGGTATAATTGATAATGATAATGATTGAGCATTTGCATTATTATAATGATAAAAAGGGTTATTTTTGGCACATTAAATTGCACCATACTAAACTAGGTCTAGCATTCCAATGACACAATTAAATTGATATCAAGTGTGGGATCCTTGTTGTTGAGATCAAATCTTTAGAGTTTGGATTTCTCTTTAACCTAAATACACCAATGTTGGTCCAACCCAACACTAAATAACTCTAAACTAATACTACAACTAACAACCTCCATAAGGAAAAGGGATAGAAAGAGAAATACGAAAAACAAAGGGGTGGTGATGCATCTTAATTATGGTGTTTCTTATTGCTCACTTCAACACAAAAAATCAATTAAACTATAAGAGGAACTCATAGAGTTCTTAGCTATGTCAATTTTTAAGTAATATATATATATATATATTAAGGTTAGGTTTTTATGAGAATTAAGAAGGAATAGTAAAATTCATAGTTAACAATTGCAAACAAGGTGAGCACAACATATAGACCTAGAAATTAATAAGCATTCATTCAAATGTGAAGGTAAAATAATTTCACACAACACATCAAAAGTGAAAAGAGGTGCAATAATATATTTATTAATCTAAAGGTATAAATCCTATTTTAAAAGAGTGGAGTCGCAAGGTTGTAGAGCTCTTTAGAAGAAAAAAATGAAATAACCCCTTACAAAATGAGCACAAAATTATTTTATACCCCAAAAAGAGGCATAGGGAAAGAGATCACATGATCAAGAAAGAAACCATAGCCACGACCCTGTCAATGCTATACAAATATGTGTATTTAAAAACTCAAGATGGAGGCATGAGAAAAAATTCATGACACCATATCCATGCCTCAAGATTGATGAAATTTTTTTTTTGGCTATATTTTAGTTCCTTGATTTTACTTCTTTATTTTATTTTATTTATCTTTTTGTCTTTTCTCTTTTGTTTAATCTATTTCTCTCTTTCCTTTTTAATTTAAGTTTGGTTTAGTTTTTTTTTAATCTCTTATCATTATGCTTGCTTTTTATTCTTGTTTTTTTTAATTTTAATTTTTTGTTTCATTGTATTTGTTCTTTACTATTTGGTTACTTGATATTTTGCATTCCTTTGTTTTCTTGCTTTATCTATTTTTTCTTTCTCTTATCTTATTCTTATTTGTTCCCTTCTTTTTCATCTTTCTTTGTTTCTTTTTGATAATTTTTTGGGATTTTTTTTTTCATATTTCCTCTAATCTTCTATTTTAATTGTTGAGTTGTTTCTCTCATTTAAAATTGTTTCATCCTCTTCATTCAATTTCCTTGTTGCTTCTTGGTTTCTCTCTTATCTTCTCTCTATTTATCTTTTGTTTAAATTTAACAATTTTTTCCCTTTCTTGGTATTTTATTCTTGTGGTTTATTTTTTCGTTTCTTTGTTCTAGTTCTATATTATTTGGTTCCTCTTTAAGTTTTATTTTGATTTATTTCTTTGTCTATTTATTTTCTTTATATTTTTGTTTCATTCGTGGTTTCTAATCTTTTAGTTTACTATCCTTTTTTCTTGTGGCTTTATTTGGTGATTGTTTTGTATTATTCTTTTCTTTTATTTGTTTCATTTTTCCCACTTTTTCTTTGCTTTTTCTTTTCTTCTTCTTTGACATTCCCTCTCCCATCTCCTTTCCTTATTGGTTGACTTCTTCCCCCCAATTTTTTGGTTGTATGCCTCCCTTCCCTCTCCTATTTCTTCCCAAGCCTGTTATCTTTTTTTAACTTCTCTCTCTTTCTACTTATCATCCTGATGATGGATCATGGAGTATGATCCGAAATGTTGATGTAGAAAATTTGCACATAGTTATTCTAGAAATCTTGCTCACATAATCATTCATTTATTTTCTATTGATCATAGACTTAGTTTAATATATGCGAGTGTTGTAATTTTTTATTGAATGCTTCAATGAGTAAAGGCACGCCAAAAGTATAGGGAGAATATTTCTTTCTTGGTGTCATTTTATGAAGTTTTAAATGTTATAGAATTCCATTTTGAACACAATGCGACTTTCACCATTTGATCATGTGCATATTGAAATAGTCTTAATTTTTTATCAACCATAGAGATTGACCTATAGCTTCTTATGATGATTACACTCTTTTCTTGTTTGCCACCTTTAAGTTGAGTTGAGTGAGTCGACTAGCATGGATGTTGTTAATTTACATACCTTTTTGTAGACTATGAAGTCTCCATCTTTTTGTATAAATAGAGAGGCTTATGCTCTCTTTTGGGACACATTCCATTTTCATTCTATTATATTCTATACTCCACTTCTACTACACATTATTCTACAAGTTCATTTTGAGTATTGTGAGAGAGCTTAAGTATCTTGAGAGAAGTATATTATCAACTTGTGAGAGAGAGAGGGTTATTGAGGCAATGCTTGTGAGGTCAAAGCAAATCTAGTTGCTGATTTGGAAAGTTTTGCAACAATCCATCAATTAGACAAGTCTATTATAGGCATGAGGATAAATCTTCCTTTATTTTTCTTTGTTTATGAAATAATTTATTCTTGAGTGCTTAATTTGGTCTATTGAGATTACTTTTATTAGGGAAATATAGCATCTTCTTTGAAAGGTAAATAAAAGCTATATATGTTGTTTGTGAAGTGCTTTTAATTACTCTATATTAGGAGGGATTTTTTGTCATAGATATTGTTATACTAGATATGATTAAATAATGGTAGCTTAAAGTTTACTCATAGCTAAGTTATGTGGTTATACTAGATAGCTAGTGGGTTACTTCTAGGATTCTTTATCCATTGAAGGGAGGGAATTTGTACATATACTTGTGATTAGAAATACCCTAGAGTTTATAAGAAAGGTGATAGGTTATTTTTGGGGTTAAATATTACCCATTGGAGGAAATACCTATGCATAGATTATAGTGGCCTTAAGTCAAATTGAGCTGAGTAGTGTAAGTGAATAGGATTACCTTCACTCAAAGTATTGAGTGAGAAAACTTTGGCCAAAGTAGTTTGATTTAATTTGGCTCGACTATCAATTCACCATGTCCCTATAGTGCATTATATTTCAATATTTTCACACTCGTAGGGTAGAAAAACGTATGATTAGGTTATGCTTTATGGGACACATCACTAAGCTTGGAGTGGTTTTCATATGAGGTTACTCCACCAATCTCTTCATTGAAGGTTAGGGCCATCTATCATAGGATAGATGTCTGGGATACCACATATGAGTCTATGTTTGGTGGGAAATTGCTTGAGTGATGCTTCTCCTCCTCAGTAGGTGATAGAAGACCAAGATTTGGAAGATGGATCTTGGAACATCTATATCTATTACTATGAAGATCAGAGGGGCTAGATTTGTATCATGTACCCATTTATATGGAAGGATGTAATCATGATTGATATACTTGAGTTCATTCAATATGACATCTATGTTATGAAAAGATTTGTGAAATTACATTGGAACACAATGAAAATTTGAAAATAACATTGTTTTGAATGTGCATGTAATTTACATTATGGAAAGAAAAAAAATTATTGCTATGTTATGACATCATGTTTTATCCACTTGAGGTGAAATATTTAAAAATTTACTAAGTATAACATCAAGGTTGTTACATGTGGTATCAGAGCTACTAGGTTCAACTCTAGAACCTATGACCTCATGATGAAAAAAATGTGTAAAGCTTATTAGAAGATAATGGTTGAAAAGTTCTTGTACCAAAACAAAAAGAGAAAAGAACATGGAGAAATAAAAAGGAAGAAAATATTCCTGGAAATTTGTTTAAGTTTGGGACTAGATAAGAGTCATCCCTAGAGTTGGAATCTCCTAGACAAACAACTTATTATGATATCCCCTTGGATTGTAGAAGATTTTGCAATCAGGATATGTAGGAAGGTTATGAAGGAAAACCAATAGGTAATTTATCCTACAAAAAAGATAAGTGACTCTAAGGGTAAAAAGTGAGTTAACCCCCTTATTGGTAGAAATCTATAGTTGCAAAGAGAGTCAAGGATTTTTGGATTTAGTAAGAATACTATGAATCTATGAGTATCCATTGTTGGCATAAATTAGATTGAAGTAGAAATTCAATGAAGGAGGTATCCAAGAGGTTGGAGAAATTGTTAGAGCTACAAAATTCACCTTAATTTTCACTGTTCTTCATTACCTCATTCACATTTCACATACATAAAAATATATATTGCCTTTGGTTTTGCATTGTTCCTAACATGAAATGAAACAATTTGTGTGACAAGATCCATAAAATAATTCATATTACATAGCCATTAGAACCGCCTGTTGTAAATAAACCAAAGTCTAATTGTTCATTTATTCCTTTAGACAAATCCTCTTAGTAATCACCACCCTCCCCTAAGTATCACCTTGGAAACATATAACGTTTGAACCTTATAATAAACATCAGGGACAAAGCCACATTGAAGGGACTCTCACCATGATCTCCTTGATGATCCAATAATGCATGTCAATATACACATGCCATCGGTGTGGAAACAATATAATATGGTCTCATTGATGCACCGATGAAGAAAGTTACTAAAGACATATTAGGGTGAGTGGAATAGATAGGTAGGACACACTTCATTGTCCCCTTGATAGCCCAAACAAAACATATCAGAGACACTTGAGCATATAGAAGAGAGAGGATATAGTGTCCCACTGGTAGGCCAAAACACATGACACTATGAGATTTTTTTTAAAAATTGAAAGGGAGATTTACTCTATTATTAATTGAAAAATTCGACAAGGCACAAGTTGAGAAGTTAATAAGGGAAAATGAGAAACTAAAAAGAGAAACAACTAGTTACATAGATAAATTTCCCTCTTCTTCATTGTCAAAGTTGTACTCTCCATTGATGGATCGTGATGAGGTGTTAGATGCCATGGAAGATGTCATATATTGGAAGCTTTACCATGAAAAGGTTTAGAATAAATGAAATGAACTAGAGAAAAGGGTGAAGACCACTAAGTTTGAATTTGTGTTTGAAATAATCAAGAAGAGATTTGAAAAGGTGATGAACCAAGCTGACCAATACTAGGCACTCTTTGTAAAATTTCACTTTTCTTTCCATGAACATAAGAGATTACAGGAACATATGGAAGAAAATATATAGGAATTGATGAGTAAAGAGATTATGAATGGAAAATTCATCCACAAGTATAATGATTTGATCAACCAACGTAATCAATTTCATGCTAGGATTAAGGAGGAACTCGATGAATTTTATCAACCATTGGATATCCCATTTCCCTTGTTCTTCGATGATCACAAAGAACTTAAAGAGAAAGATCATTGGAAAAGTGAATTGGCTCAATTTCTACCATGGGCACTTGATCTAATTAATGATGAAGAAATTATGATGGAGAACACCCATAAATAACTTGAAGGAATAATGTATATGGAATACAATATGGAAGATATGATCACAAATACCGATACCCATGTCAGGAAAGACTATATCAATAATTTTTCAGCGATAAATCTTCGCATCATCAGGATTGGAAGTGATTTGGATGTGGAGGGATAGGAATCGATTTGAAGGAGACTAAACAATCAAATGCTTCATCAAGGAGAGGGGAACCTTGCTAGATCCAGAGAGGTCACAATTTCTCTACATTGAATAAAAGAGAAAGTGTCAAGATTTTTTATAGACTCCTAATCATTTCTTAATGTTTTGAACAAATGTAATTAGTTAAGATAAAACTTATGAAGAGACGTTTCTTTTTGTAAAAGGCCTGAAACTTGTTGCTTCTCGTATAAGAAGGGAAACCAACGCCTAGTTTTGATCATCATTGTCATTGTCATCCAACATCTAGAAAAGTATAGTAATGTTAAATCATGAAGACTTTTGTTATATTTTGTACAACCTTTTGAAGCAATATTAATGGAGAAGAAGCATTAATCTGACATTCAATTTCCTAGTGTTTAATTATTTGTTGAGTTTAATTCTTATAAGATATATTTATTGTCTCTAGAGTGGTCTTTTCTGATTATTAAAGTAATAATATCAAGCATATATATGATTTATTTAGGCACATTTTCCGCCACTGTGTGATTAATTTAATTGGTCTATGTGTGAAAGAATTAAAATCCTCCATAAGCATTTTTTGTTTATAGGTTTCCACTAAGAATTAAAGTCATTTAAACAAATCGTCTCAAGTTGGTTCCCTTCAAACAAGAGTTAAACTCCTTTAAATAGTCACAATAATCTAAAAAGGTATCATTGGGATTAGTAAGAAGAGTCTGAAAGCTAAACAACCTACATGTTTATACAAGTTATAAAAAATCAAAAGTGCTATATAGTTAGAGTTAAGCCAAGGAAAGTGATACATCTATCATACATATCATAATCCATTCACTCAATAGGATTAGGCACTATTCATATTCACTTAAAATAATAAACTATATAAACCTCATTCTTACATTCAACTCTCAAAGCATTTACAACAGGATTAGTTGCTAGCTTTGTATCTATTTCACTTCCATGTGCCATTGTGAATAGATCGTCCAAACTAGAGATCAAATATATAACTTGGAATATTCTTAGTCATTTAGGTACATCCACCTAGGCCTTGTAGAGCCTAAAGTGAAAGGAGATTTCAAACATACCAATTAACCCCATTTGTTATCCAAAGACGTTCCCAAAGAGCTTGGAACCCTCTTAAGGTCTACAACCTACATTTTTGAGACCTAATAGATTGGTGACTCTACTGGGAAAAAAATTAGAAAAAATATTTGGTTCCAACCTATCCAATAAAAGAGTCAATAAAGTTTTGAAATTGGTCTTCCATCAGAGATTCATAATTGTGTCATTTTCACTCCCCATCTGAGTCATGCACCTAACAAATTGGTGACACTACTAGGGAAAAAATCAGGAAAAACTCGATTCCAACCTATCCATTTAAAGTTTCAATAAAGTCTCTAAATTGATCTTGAACCAAAGGTTCATAATTAAGTCATTTGCACTCCCCATTAGATTCATGCTCCTAACACATTGGTGACTCTACTAGGGAACACTCAGAGAAAATATTTTAGCCTATCCAAAGTCTAGAGTTGAAATCTAGGCCTCTCATCATAGAGTCATTAAACATCCATAATTTGTGTAAACACTCAATCACTTGATTGAATAAAATACTTCGCTGGGATAAAACAAAGTTCATCCAAATCTTAACTTTATTTCTTATGAAGAATTAGGTGGTGACTCTGTCAAAATTTTATGATCGTTAAGATGAACATTAGATCAAAAACATTAGATCATAGATATCAAAAATATACCATATCACCCAAAATGGATGGTAGAAGATCATTGCAGAAAGGGAGTCCAAAAAAGAACAATGGTAGGTTGATAGACAAGCATGGATCTCCTTCCTCAATGGTTGGCACAAATAAGAATGAAGTAGCATCTAATCAGTCAAATATCATGTGTAGTGATAAGGGGAACACATCAGAGCAACCTTTCAAAGTGCATAATAGTCCTTTTCACAGTGATGAAGGATACCAATCAGTACCATCTGAACAAAACAATTTTATTGATATTATTCTCAATTTTAAACCGGATCCTAAAAAGGAAAGTGAATTCTATGCATGAGAAGAGGAAATAAGGATCCAAAACCAACAGGAGTATGACCACAGGATGTCCTTGTAGCAGGGAAAAGAAACCGAGTATGGATTCATGGATCACTCTACCCCTATTGAGAATCATGGCATTCATACATCCACAACCAAAATGACCACCTATGAATTATAACAACATGTGGAAAGATAAAAGGAGGAACTTAGGAGGCAATAGTTGATCAAATAAATTTAAGAATTGACCCAACAATTTCTCAAGATGAATATCCATTCATCAAAAGCACCAAAATATGTACCTCCCCATAAGAAAGGGGGAAACATCAATCCACAAGGATCATCTCAGAATATAGGTGTCCCAAGTAGTTCAAAAACACCTTTTAATATGGCTAGAAATCCAAGCCATACCAATTATGTGTAGCATAATATCCCACCTCAAGGCTCACAACCACAGATTACCAACACCACCTCACAATCTTATCCACCACCTGGCCAATGATACATCCCACCCCACCAATACTACACATCTTAGCAAAAAACATAAGGCAATGTGTACTCTCACCAAAATGTACAATAAAATGTGCCTCAGTATCAATACTAGCAAGGCCTTCAAGGCCAATACCCACAACCAAACAAAAACCATTTTCTAAGAGGACCTTCGAGTGGATATAGATAACTAGACTTTTTTGCATATCAAATTTTTCCTAACCCAATTAGCAGTGATTGGAGAAATTCCATCCCAAAATTTATAGGGAATCATGCCATCACAACAGAGGAATGCATAGAGATTTTTGACATTGTCATGGAAAATCTTGAAATAGAAGGTAAAGATCTCAAAATGAAGTTGTTCATGCAATCCTTAGTGGAAGATGCAAGGGGTTGGTGCAGGAATTTTTCTAATGCATCAATCAACTCTCTAGAAGATTTTAAGGATCAGGTTTTAGAGCAATATGGGAGTAACTACAATTCACATTTCACCCTAAAGGACATAGCCATTATTTGCAAAAATTATAACGATTCAGTGGTTGAATTCAATATAAGGTTCACTAAAGTATACAATAAGATCACCTCTAAATTGAAACCAACATAAGCAATGTGTTTAGATTTCTACATTAAGTATTTGGATGTCAAGACAGGTTATGAGCTCAGAAGTCAAGCCCCTACATCCCTAGTAGAGGCTACGAGAGTTGCATGAACTATAGAACAAAACAAAAGAGCTGCTAGAAAAGTTTTTAGAAGAGGTGATGTTAGAATGCCACCAAATCCCAACAACAATGTACACAAATAGAATACCCATTATAGAAATGACAGACCAAGGCTCTATGGCATTCCTTTCAACACTAACTAGAAGGATTGGAAGTCGTTGGATGAGAATCAAAGACGCAATTTTAAGGAAATTTTGAACCTGCTAAAGAAAAATAAAGCACATCTTGTAGAGAGTAGTCCATGGTGTGTGGCATGTAGACTCTCACATCCACTTGAATATTGTGTAGTGCCCTAGGAATTCTAAAAAAGAAGACATCCCCTATGGCCAAGAGCTTGAGCATCACACTTTAAATATGTTGTCAATGAGACCTCACAATATTGATGACGATATTCTTCATCAGATGAGGATGGGTATGAGTATGATGTAAGTATTCAGAGGCATAATATCCATACGGTAGAGCAAGATATATTATCTTATTGGGAAAATGGAAGTGATGTAGAGAATTATCTGCCTAAAGCCCCATAAAAAATAAATCAATGTCAATTGAGAAGACCAACATAAGAGGAAATTAGGGCATTGATGGTTGTTGTAGTAGCACAAGAAAAGAGTAACTACAAACTAAGAAATAGGATAGTAAATGTAGATGGAGGAAAGCCTGGGGGAGTGTTCATAAAAGATAAAGGAATAACTCAAGAAAAAAATGGAAAGGAAGAAAATAAGGATTCTCAAAAGGATAAATTTAAAGAAATAACTAAGGTTGATCAAGGTGAAATTAAAAATAAATCAAAGGATTTACATGAGGAAAAGAAATTAACTAATATAGAAGTAGTGAATCCCCCTTCATTTGATTTCACCCAAGCTCTGTTCCAAATAAACATGTCAATTCCTTTACTAGAAATGATGAAGATAGAAGACTATAAAAATGATACACTCAAGTATCTATTAGATTTACCTAAGAAAAAAAATGAATCAGACAAGGGAGTAGCCTAAAAGGATCAAGAGAGGGTAAATAATGTCAAAAGGGAAGAATCCAAAAGTCTAGAAATATACCTAGGGGACACCTTGACAAAGGCCCCCTCTCAAATAGACCCTTTCTACAACACTTTTTTGATAAATAACAGATTGGTGAGAAAGTGTATGATTGACTCAGGGGCAACAATCAACGTCATGCCAATGATTTTTATGATGGATTTAGGATTATGGGTTTATACTACTTATGGAAACTGGTATGCCATGGAAAATAGATTTGTCTTGGTGATCGGTGTAATGTGGGATGTGGAACTGAAGAAAGCTTCCTACTCATAATCCACTTATAAAACAAACATAACAATAGTGGATACACCTCCTTACTTTGGTATACTTTTATGAAGACAATGGGTAGCAACAGTTGGAGGAAATGTTCAACTAGATATATCCTATGCCACAATACCTATGAATGGAAGAGAATTCAATTTTTACAGGGAGCCAAGATCAGAACAAGTCATAGAATTTTGATCCAAATCAAATAATTTTTTTCATGATGTGGACTTGGGAAGCTTTAGAATTGAACGTTCAAACCCTGAATTGAAAAATACAAAATCAATTGTTGTGCATTCACGGTAGGAGGGTCCTCAAAGAGAACATTTTTGGTAGTACAACTAGACTAACACAACAAAAGCAACACAAAATATAGAGGAAAATGGAGATAAAGACATCCTTATTATCATGAAATTCAATTACATATAGTTGTCCACGTCCGAGCGTACAAATTCAGCTCACAGGCCTAATACAACATGTTCAAAATACAATGCTCCTACATGCAAGCAGAAATCTTACAGATCAAACTCTATATATATCCCAATCTACTTGTTTGTTATTATCTACCATTCTAATGATCTATTAATAGCTTTATATCATATCCTCAAGTCAAGAAACATTCGCGTCAGCCAAGGATCATTACAATCTTTGATGAAGAAAATGTAACGTGTGCAAGAACAGGTCGATGTCAAATTTAAATTTATTCCATGGTAGATGTGCATGATGAAGTGTGTACCTAAGATCAAGGTTGGGGACACTCCAAAAATCAATTTGAAACACACTGTGAGGATCCACAAGTTACGGGAAGGATCCGTGATCGATCAAACTAGCCATTAGGTTTTGAAATTATTCTGGGACCAGTTCCCAAAACTGGCACTTAATTTGGAAGTGATAACTTGCCAGTAAAAGATCCAATCAAGCTGAAAACTTGGAGTAAGTAAAATGAACATGTCCACGATGAAACCATAGGTATGTGAGATCTACCGAGAAAACATGAATAAATATCAGATCTACTAAATGGAGTTGGAGTTGTTTTCATTTCACCCAATGGTAGAACATTCAAGTACTCATTCCTGCTAGCATTCAAATGTACAAACAACATACAAAAATATGAATCCTTGCTATTAGGATTAAAAATTTCTAGAAGATATGGGATCAAGCTACTAATTGTTTTTGAGGATTTAGAGTTGGTTGTTTCACAAGTAAGGGAAAAATATTCTACAAAAAATAAATTTTTGAAACAACATAAACACGTAGTGTGGGATGACATAGAGCTCTTTGATGCTTTTTCAATTTGTTGGGTAGACAGATCTAAAAATATAATGGTTGACTTCTTGGAAAATGTGGCACTGAAGAAGAATGATCTTACACTAGTAGCCATCTCAGAAGTGGAGTTGAAGGCAAGACCTACAATTCATGATAATATTTATAATTGGCAGGTGTTCAATGATGAATAAGATATAATTAATTTTTTTACACTATATAGATCAATATGAGGCTCGAGAAATTGATTTCAATGTGTTCATTGAAGAATTTGATTGAAAGAAAACTGTGTTTAGAAAAGAAGTGGTACAACTCGAAACAAAAAAAATACCTAAAGGATTAGTGGTATTAGAAAGGGTATTTGATAGAAATAAATGAATGATTGTGAAACAAATACCAGTTGAAGAGGGAAGACATTGAAGAAGTTAACCTGGGATCTGAATTGGCTCCCAAAAAGGTGTACATTGGAAAGAAGATAAGTCCTAAGATTAGGGAGATGTTGATCTTACATTATTAAAAAACGTATAAACATTTCTTTGCATGGTTGTATGAGGACCTTAAAGCATATAGAGAGGACCTATTATAGCATGAAATTCCATTAAATCTCTATGTTAAACCCTTCAGGTAGAAATAGAGACCAATAAATCATACTCTAGAACCTATGATGCGTGAAGGGCTCATGAAAATTAGAGGTATCATTAAACCCATCAGGAATTCTACTTGGGTCTCAAACTTGGTGCATGTTAGAAAGAAGAATGGAGACATACTTGATTATGTGTAGGTTTTTGAAATTTGAATGTCTCTTCACATAAAGACAATTATCCCCTTCCAAACATGGAAGCCATGTCGTAGAAGGTAACAAGGTGTGAGTTATTGTCTATGATGGATGGCTTTTCGAGATACAACCAATTAAAGAAAAAAGAATCAAAATAGTTTAAGACTGCTTTTACTACACTATGGAGCACATATGTATATGTCAGGATTCCATTTGACCTCACAAACGTTGGTGCCACCTTTCAAAGGGCTATGGATGTTGATTTTTCTGACCTAATCAATGCAATAATGGTAGTATATCAAGATGATCTCGCATATTCTAAGAAAGAAGAAGACCATGTTTAACATTTGGAAAATATTTTCCTTCAAGCTTTAGAATATGGTATCTCTTTAAACCCAAAGAAATTCCATTTTGTTGTGATTGAAGGAAAATTGTTGGGCCACATAGTTTCTAAAGATGGGGTAAGAATTGATCGTGAGAGAGTGGAGTTTATTGAAAAAATTCTCATCCAAAAGACAATGAAAGCCATTTAGTCTTTCTTTGGGAAAATCAATTTTGTAAGGAGGTCCATATCAAACTTTGTTGAGATTGTGAAACCTATATCAAAAATGTTGAAGAAAGGTGCAAAAATCGACTAGACAACAGAAGTAGTTAATGCATTCATATCCATTAAAATGGAGATCAAGGAGGGCCCTGTATTGAAATCACCTGATTTCAGTAAACCATTTCAGATTTTCTCATTTGCATCTTATCATATTGTTGCATCAGTAATGTTACAAAAGAATGACAAAGGATATGAGCAACCAATGTCATTCTTTAGCAAATCCCTCCAAGGAGGAGAATTAAAATATGACACTACAAAAAAATAGGCATATGCACTTGTTAAATTTGTTAAAGTGTTCAAAACTTATTTAGTAGAGGCTAAAATATTTTCCCGTGTTCCTAACATTGCAATCAAATATGTGTTTGTGAAAATTGAATTTATAAGGTGAATATGTAGATAGATTAACAAAATTCAAGAGTTTAATATTGAAATCCAAATTACCAAACTAGTAAGAGGACAAGGATTGGCTGAGCTCATGTTTGAATCAAATTTTGTAGTACAAATTTGCAACATAGGAGAGGAAGAAGGCATGATTGCTAGTATGGAAAATACCCCATGGTACACTAATATAATGTATTACCTCAAACATGAGAAGTGTCTTAAAGGATTGAATGAAAATTAGAAGAGAACTTTGAAACTACATGCTTCAAAGTATGCCTTTATGGATGGAGATTTATATTGGAAAAACAAAGATGGCACATTATTATTGTGCTTAGATGAATCATAAGTGAAGCATGTGCTAAAAGAGATGCATGAAGGTGTTTATGGAGGAATTTTATTTAGAAAAGACTACTACCCACAAGTTCTAAGATTTGGATATTATTGGCCCAAGGTCTTCAATGATGCCTTTAACTATGTATGAAAGTGTGAATCTTGTCAAAATAATTCTAAAAGGATGAAATACCAGGGTGCATTGTTGTTAAGGCCTTTGCAAGTTGAAGCTCCATTCCATTAGTGGGTAATTGATTTTATAGGAGAGATTGCAGATAAATCTAGTGGAAACCATAAATGGATTTTGGTAGTTACGGACTATTTTACAAAGTGGATAGAAGCTATACCAATGAAGCAAGCCACCAGTAGGTTTGTAATAAATCTCTTTATGGAGAATGTTATCACCAAATTTGGAGTGCATGTAAGGTTAATAACAAAAAATGGAGTGTGCTTTAGATCAAAATAATTCAAAAGGTTTTGTGATTCATATGGTATAATAATCCCATATGCTTCCCCATATCGTCCACAAGAAAATGGGTGGGCCAAATCCAACAATAAAAGTATCTTAAAGATAATTAAGAGGATGTTTGATAACAATAAAAAAGCATGCGACTCTAAACTAAGATTGGCAGTCTGGGCAGATATAATTACAATCAATAAATCAACTGGCAAGTCACCTTTTGAATTGGTTTATGGAACACAAGCAATAATTCCTATGCATAACCTCCTACAAATTTACAATTATACTGCAAGAAGATTTGGATGTTCCTGAACCTATGGAGAATAGGATGCAATAGCTAGGAAAATTGGATGAAATTAGAAGGTTTTCCCAGGAACATAATAGAAAGATAAAATCACAAATGAAGTACTTATTTGATAAAAAGACAAAGGATAGAAAATTTGAAGTGAATTATATATTTCTTATGTTGAATACTAGAAGCAAAGACAAAGGGAAACATGGAAATTTGAAGCTCTATGGATAGGACCATTTGTCATCACTGATAAAGGTGGTGAAGATTCATATTATCTTCAAAATATGGCAGGAGAAGATCAGGAATTGCTAGTGGATGGAAAATTCCTAAAGCACTTCTTTTCTTAAAAATATATATATTATTCCATGCACAGTAGTTTTAGGTTTTCTTTCCCTTTCCTTTTCCATCTAGGTCATATTCACCCATGGTTTGCGTCCCAGAGATCACTTCTTAATTCTTGTAATGACTTCACAGCCATTCATCCCCAATCAGAGCCACTCTTAGAGATAAAATATTCACCTTAATTTTCATCAATCTTCATTACCCCATTCACATTTCACATACATCAAAATATCTATTGCCTTTGGTTTTGCATTGCACTTAACATGAAATACAACAATTTGTGTGACAAGATCCATAAAATAATTCATACTACATAGCTATTAGAACCACCTTTTGTAAATAAACCAAAATCTAATGTGTTCATTTATTCCTTTAGAAAAATTATCTTAGTAATCACCACCCTCCCCTAAGTATCACCTCGGCAACATATGTCATTTGAACCTTATAAGAAATATCGAAGGGAAAAATCCATGTCAGAGGGACTCTCATCATAGTCTCCTTGATGAGTCAATAAAGTAGGTCAATATACACATGCCATTGACATGAAAACACTATATCGAGTAGACTTCTAACACGGTCCCATCGATGGACCGATGAAGCAAGATACTATAGACATAGTGGGGTGAGTGGCATACATCAGTAGGACACACTTCATTGTCCCCTCAATAGCTCGAATAGAACATATCGAAAAAAATTGAGCACATCAAAGAGAGAAGACATGGCGTCTCGTCGATAAGTTGAAACACATGACACTATGAGATATTTTAAAAAAAATCAAAAGGGAGATTTACTCTATTATTAATTGCAAAATTCAACAACACACAACTTGAGAAGTTAATAAGGGAAAATGAGAAACTAAAAAGAGAAGCAGCTAGTTACAGAGATAAATTCCCCTCTTCTTCTTCAGCAGATTTGTACTCTTTATTGGTGTATCATGATAAGAAGGCGTTAGATTCCATGCCAGATGTCATATACTAGAAGTGCTGCCATCAATTTTTTTAGAAGAAATGCAATGAACTAGAGAAAAGGGTAAAGACCACTAGGTTTAAAGTTGTTTCTGAAATAATCAATAAGAGATTTGAAAAGGTGATGAACCAAGTTGACTAGTACTTGGCACTCTTTGTAAAAGTGCACTCTACTTTCCATGAACATAAGAGATTAGAAGAACGCATGGAAGAGAAGAAAGACAAACTAATTAGGAAAGAGATTATGAATGGAAAATTCCTCTACAAGTAAAATGAGTTGATCAACCAACATAAGCAGTTTCATGCTAGGATTAAGGAGGAACTCGATGATTTTGATCAACCATTGGATATCTAATTTCCCTTTTTCTTTGATGATCATGAAGAACTTAAAGAGAAAGATCATTGGAAAAGTGAATTGGCTTAATTGGTACCACAGACACTTGATCTAATTAATGATGAATAAATAATGATGGAGAGCACATAAACAACTCGAAGGAATAATGTATATGGAATAAAATATGGAAGAAACGATCAAAAATATTGATACCCATGTCAGGAAAGACTATATCGATAATTTTTCAGTGATAAATCTATTCATCATTAGGATTGGAACTGATTCAAATGTGGAGGGATAGACATCAAGTTGAAGGAGACTAAACAATCAAACGCTTCATCAAGGAGAGGGGAACCTTTCTAGACCTAGAGAGGTCATGAGTTCTCTATGTTGAATAATAGAGCAAGTGTCACAATATATTATAGACTCCTAATCATTTCTTTATGTTTTGAACAAATGCAAATATTTAAGATAAAAATTATGAAGAGACTCATATTTTTATAAAAGGCCTAAATCTTGTTTCTTCTTGTATAAGACGGAAAACCAAGGCCTAGTTTTGGTCATCATTATCATTGTTATGCAACATCTAGAACATTATAGTAATGTTAAAACATGAAGACTTTTTTTTACATTTTTTACAATCTTTTGAAGCAATATTAATGGAGAAGAAGCATTAATCTGGGGTTCAATTTCCTATTTTTTAATTATATATTGAGTTTAATTCTTATAATTTACCTTTGATGTCTCGATAGTGGTATTTTTTTATTATTTAAGTCATAATATCAAGAATATATATGATTTATCTGGGCACATTTTTTATCACTGTGTGATTAATTTAATTGGTCTTTGTGTGAAAGAATTCAAATCCTCCTTAATTGGTTCATGTTTATAGGTTTCCACCAGGAAATAAATTCCTTTAAACAAATCATCTCAATTTGGTTTCAAACAAGAGTTAAACTCCTTTAAATAGTCACAATAATCTGAAAAGATATCATTGGGATTAGTAAGAAGATCCTAATAGCTAAACAACCTTACATGTTTATACAACTTATAAACAATCAAAAGTGCCAGATAGTTAGAGTCAAGCCAAGGAAAATTATATGTATATCATACATACCTAACTCCATTCACCTAATAGGATTAGGCACTAGTCATAATAACTTTAAATAATACACTATATAAACCTCATTCTTACATTCAACTCTCAAAGCATTTACACTAGGATTAGTTGTTAGCTTTGTATCTATTTCACTTCCATGTGCCATTATGAATATATTTTCCAAACTAGAGATCATATACATAACTTTGAATCTACTCGATAATTTAGGTACACCCACCTAGGTATTGTAGAGCCTAAAGTGCTAGGGGATTTCAAACATACCAGTTAGCCCCATTTGTTAGCCAAATATGTTCCCAAAGAGCTTGGCACCCTCTAAAAGTCTATAACCTATGTTTTTGAGACTTAACTTAAATATTGAATTGAATATAATTTCTAAGAAAGGCTAGGAACTTGTAAGAAAGGATATAGTACCTTGGAATAAGGGAAGAGACCAAA
>CM021108.1:486428095-486551985 GCA_007115665.2 Sequoiadendron giganteum | reverse complement strand
TTTCCTACTAGAGAGGCAATTGTCATGTTGGAGGATGTATATAGGATTCTTAGATTACCTATCAAAGGAGAGAGAGTGATGTATGATACCCATAGGGGTTTTAGTGAGATTAGCGGATATTATGTATCAGATGATATTCGTAGTTTAGGGATAGAGCACTACAATATTAGATGGTAGGTGCTAGTAGATAGATATGAGTGGATAAACTGTATATTATGTTCATTGATTGTTGGGATAGTTCTTCCACCTTCGTCATGGATTTCGCTGGGGAGATGTTAGCTGGCGTAGAGAGGTTTTATATAAGTTTGTAGGTCCTTGGTCTGTTAGTTGCTTTACTTCCATCTAATACGATAACCAGAGATGTGCAACATGAGCTACAAGACTACTTTGTCTGGGCATGGGAATACATTGGCGGTTTCATCCTTCAGGTTACTATTGATCGAGGCGATTTCTTTATGTTTTCCAGATTACATGGAAAACATCACAAAGCTACGGGAGATACGCAGATACTGATGTACGCATTGCACATTGGTTCAGCCGAAAGGGATATCATATGGATTGTGAGAGATGGTCGGATGAGGATGAGCATTTATCCCTACTTCTCGCACACGGCATCTTCGGACACAGATGGGATTGGTTTCTTGTGCGGTTCACATCAGAGACATCCATTCATGCTGTGAGATGACGGTTTGGTATGCGTGATGATCAAGAGGACAAGAAGATTTTCATCATTCCAGAGAGGTTCTCGGTAAATTCCATGGAACAATCACACAGCGAGGTGGATATTCAGGTTTATGTCCGGTTTGGCGGCAGATATCGAGCGATCTTGACGCCTCGCATTATGCGATAACTCCTCGGCGGGCGTTGCCATCATCTGAAAGGACGATCAATCGCGACCAATGGAGAGACGAGGGACATGGCCGAGAGGGTGACACAGAGGAAAAGAAGGTGGAAGGGTTGGAGGTAGATATGGTGGTGACAATGGGAGAGGTGGTGGTGGTGGTAGAGGTAGGATATGAGTTCGGCAAGGATGAAGAGGTGGTTGGTTAGGTGGATTATCATGTATCCACAAGGCTGAGGTGGAGGTTGAGGATGTACCGATGTTGGGCCTTGAGGGTGGAGTGGAGATTAGAGGAGAGCATGTTGTCGAGGAGGTAGTAGCAGAGGAGCATGTAGAGGCAAATTTTGGCAGAGAGGAGCATGTAGAGGAGGAGGTCGAGAGAGATTACATGGATATTGATCCCCTTGGCATACTAGTAGGTTATGGATAGGATGATGTTGAGGACGAGATACCCATGGAGGAGCAAGAGAGAGAGCTCTAGGAAAAAATTTTAGAGGGGAGGTGGGATGAGGAGGTTCCTCGAGACAGTTCTATGGAGTCATTAGAGAAGAAGATGAAAGTGGCTACTGCAAAGCGAGATGCCTTGTGGCTGGAGAGAGAGTGTTCTTTATGGAGAGGGACTAGGCAGTAGCCTTGAGGTAGGAGATAGAGAAGAAAATTATGAAGATCAAACATCTCTGCAATGGAACATCATCTTATGGTTTTTCTCATGAGTTAGTCAGGGTAGTGGAGAGGGCTTCCTATTATAGGGATTCATATGATTCAACGCTACTTGTTGAGATACGAGCTCCTAGTTTTTCTAAGGTATGTAGCCATAGATCATAGAGCAAGAGTTAGATGAGGACATAGAGCACAGAGGGTGTGGTAGGACCATCGAGGACAGGTCCATATGATAGGCCTCCCACTGCACTGAGAGTACCTCAATGATAGTTTCCTCCACATTCTTCACATGGGAGTAGCGGCAGTGGGACACATTGACACTTTCATATTTGTGGACATTGTAATTTGATCAAAGAGCCTACGAGCACCTTTTTATTTATGGATTCATTCTGACATTGTACTGTGGCACATGTTATTTGAGAGATATATATATGATTTTTGGTGGTGTTTATATGATATGCAGTTTTATTTGATGATTTTATTTATTTCTATATGATTATGCAGCTAGATGATGTATGTACATGTTATGGATGATCATTTCTACATTATGATATGTTAATGCAGCCTATGATGTTATGTTGATTCTATATCATAATGGCTAAATGTTATATATGCATTTGATGATTATGGAATGCAATGTGATGTTTATATATGCACTTCTTTCTACATGTGATGCTATATGTACATGCAATGTTTTCATTATGTACCCTATGATAATTGAATGCTTATTATGCCATGATTTCCTAGATATGATAGATGCCTATATTTTTATGTTTTTTGAATGTAAGATATATATGATTTACAATGTTTGGTATTTACATGATTTTTCTAACACGAATGCATATGCAGGATGCTTTATATTTTTGTGCATCACAAGACTCTATCTGAATGCAAGAAATAAGAAATGTTAGCATGGATGATTTCAAAATGTTAGTAAGAAACAAAGAAGGTTGTTTGAAAGACAGATGATCTTTGATATTTTTCCATATATATAGTAAGCTTTGAATGTTATCATCATTGGGTGGGACTGACACAAATGGATAGTACACACCATGATATGAGATAGACCATAGTGTACAAAGTCATCCACTTGTGAAAAACAAATAGTCACAGACAAGGAGTGTCCTAACTCATACTAAGGGTTAAATTACCCCAGTCTTTTTGTCAAGAAAAAACACAGACAACAAACAAAGAAAAGATGGGTCATGAGACATCATTTCTCCTCTAAATCCTTCATGGGACATCCTTGAGGAAACTAGTAACATGACTCAAAATCCAAAGTTTAAAAAGATAGTTGATAGACAATAGTCAAATAAAAAGAGTCCTTAGACATCCTTGCTTCCCTAAATCCTTCAAGGGACATCCTTGAGAAAGCTAGTAACTGAACTTAAATACAAATCTATAAAAAGATAAGACAAAATAAGATATAAGTCATAAAGCCGATAAAAGTATTTACCAAAACATGATCTTGTGTAATTGTTTGATGTTTAACATAGCTCGATGTGAGGGATGACACATACCATATAAGACATTCAGTCTGATTTCGACCTTGTAATCATCTGTGTAAGGCATGATGAAGCCTGGTTTTAGAATGACTAGGTCGTATAGGACGTTGAGCCTGATGTCGTTGATGCGACAAGCTACATGAGGCTATGACAATTGACGATGTTTTTTGTCAAGAAAGACATAAATTGATTGTTCTGATAATGTGTTTGATTTTGACTTGATAATTTTGAGATGTTTTCCTTGTTGATACATGACTTGTTTTGATGCCTTGACTATTATGAGTGTGTGTGTGTGTGTTGACTCATGTGTACTTGAGATGATATACCCTAAAGGACTAACCTAATGCAACCTTGGGGGCTCATCGATTGATAGCCTTGCCTATGTCGTACACACAAAGACCTCATAGTTCGACCAGACTTTAATTGACATAACTAACTGAAAATATGTACTTAAGTTGATGATATACAATGTGTGTGATAGTGAATATGATAAAACTTATTGGATTGGCCTAGTGTAGCCTCGGGGGCTCATCAATTGATAGCCTTGCCTATGTTGTACACATAGAGACCTCGTAGCTCAACACAACCAATGACTTTGATTTGTACAAAGAGTCATGATTTTATGTGTGTGATACGTGACAAACTTAAATAGATAGACTTGATGCCTCGGGGGCACATCCACTGATGACCTTGCCTACATCCAGTCGCAGAGGCAACGTAGTTCGACTATGTCTATGACTGACCTGACACAACTGAATTTAACTCTATTCTTGGGATTTTTGACATGTTTTTGATTTTTGTCTTTTTGGAGTATTTTGATGTTTTTAGATTTATTTTTTTAGGACATTTTTTTTATTTTTTGGGTTGCTATGTACAAGGTCCACATGATACAAAGTGAGGATTTTCCCCCAATCAAGAATAATACATACAGGATGGAGTGGGGAGACAAAGTGGACTTGATGCCAATTGTTCCAAGTAATGGATAAGACAACCATTTATTATAAGTGATAGTGAAAAGTTTGATTGGAATGATGGTAGACGAATGGAGTGAAGTTGACTACACATGACACCTGTTTGCCAGGTTTTCACCATGGTACTTATCCATAGCGCCACCAAAGTGGTTTTCACTATTAGATGGATTATTTCTCTTTACTATTTTATTGATATTTCAACTTTTTTGCTATTACAAAGATGCCTGTTTGCCAAGTTTTCATCAAGGTAACCATTTTTTTTATTTGTTCCATTTTTTTTGTATTTTTCCGATTAAGACATAGTTCTCAAAATCTATGCATAGAACATCTTCAGAAGAAGGTTGTTAATTGGTGAAAAATTTGGTTCTCCTTCTAGGGTAGAGAGTTGATACACTCCTTATCCAAAAGCTTTGGTGACAATATAAGGCCCTAACCAACTAGGTTCAAACTTACCTAGTTTTTCTCATTCAGCTTGATTCTTGGGGTTGTCCATTAAGACCAAGTCACCAATGTCAAAGTATCAATTTAGAACTTTCCTATTATAGTTGCAATGAACACGATTCTGATATTCTTGCAAATGATCTAGTACCTTCTATCTTCGTTCGTCTAGGAATTCTAACCCATGCAATCTGGATACACGATACTCTTCATCGTCAATATGACCTTTCAAGGATACACTCAAGGAAGGAATTTCAACCTCAATAGGTAAGATAGCTTCATATCTAAATACTAGGGAGTATGGAATGGTGCCAATGGGAGTACGGATGCTTGTGTGGTACGCCCATAAGGCAGGATTAAGCTATAAATGCTAGTCATGACCAATGTCATTGACAGTCTTTTTTAGGATTATGATAATGGTTTTATTAGATGCCTCGGCTTGGTCATTACCTTCTAGGTAATATGGAGTGGAAAAATGATGTTGGATATGGAATTCTTCACATAGATGGAAGACTTCTTGGTTTTTGAATGGACGGCCATTGTCTATGATAATGGATTGGGGTACACCATACCAACAAATGATATAGTTTAGGATAAGCTTGGATATTTCTGTGTAGGTGATGTATGTCATGGGAATATATTCAATCCATTTGGTGAAGTATTCGGTGGCAGTTATGATGAATTTATGGTCATTGGATGATAGAGGATGTATCTTACCTATGAGGTCAAGTCCCCATTGGGCAAAGGCCACGGTGAAGTAATCGAATAGAACTCCTATGCTAGTGCGTGTATCAAATATTTATATATCTGACACTATCGACACTTCTTGATAAATATATGAGTTATTTTCCATCGTAGGCCAATAATAACCTAATCTCATAATCTTGTGGGTGAAAGTAGAACCGCTAGAATGAGATCCACATATACCCTCATGTACCACTGGCAAGGTTTCTTGTGCTTCTTCTACATCAAGACATCTCATTAAGGTGTTATCTAAGGTACATCTATATAGGGTATCTCTGATGATGTTGTATTTGGTTGACTTACAGATAAAGGTTCTATGTTGGTTGTTTGATAGGTCTAAAGCTAATATTTGGGCATTTAGATAGTAGTATACATCCTTGTACCAAGGGGAAGGAGGACCAACAATCATACACACCACCATGGAATCAGCGAAATCATAAGTAGGGACCAACAACTATTAGACCAAAAACTCAAATTTAGGCATGTTCTTAGGAATCTCCAATAAGGAACCCATGGTTTCCATAGCATATGTTTCCCTATTCTGAATGTGTGGTATTTGTTGAAAGGTGATTTCATCAAAGTACTACTTGAAACTGTCAGCCATGCACTTGTAGGGGGCAAGTTTCTCATCTTTAGTTTCATAATCATCATTTACTTGTCGGACTACTAGCTAAGAATCCCCATAAACATGTAGACTCTTAATCTTCCATTGGGCTACCATTCTTAGTCATGTCACTAAGGCTTCATATTTCGCTATGTTATTGGTGCAAGGGAAAGCAATCCTAAATGATTTAGGAATAATATCACCTTGAGGTGTAACAAATAGTATGCCTGCTCCTAAACCATGATTATTATGTGACCCGTCAAAGTATAATTTCCATTTGGTTCTAGTGTCAACTTTGAAGATAAAATCATCAATAAAATCTGCCACTAAAGGATGGTCTACCTTCATGGGTGCATCCACTAACTGATCTGCAATTACTTTCCCTTTTATATCTTTCCTCTCCACATATTGGATGTCATATTCACTAAGTATCATCACTCATTTAGCCAATCGGCCTATTAATGCTGCTTTACTTAGGAGATATTTGAGAGGATCAATCTTTGCAACCAACATGGTTTGGCAGTTTAGCATATAGTGCTGAATTGTTTGAGTAGCAAAGACTACCACAAGAAAGGCATGTTCTATGTTATTATAGTTTATTTCATATCCCACCAAGGTACGACTGATGTAGTACACTTCCCTTTCATGACCTTGATCATCATTTTGTGTGAGAAGGGATCCTAATGCTAACTCAGTTTCTAAAATGTAAAGTATCAAAGGTCTATCATCTATAGGTAGCATTAACATAGTTAGAGAAAGTAGATAATCCTTGATCTATTGGAAATCTTCCTGACATTTAGGTGTCCATACAAATGGTACTCCTTTCTTGAGAAAATGTTGGAATGGATGTTTCTTTTTGCTAGTTGTACAATGAAGTGCCTTATGGATTGTAACCTTCCCTATAGTGTTCTTAGTTGACCAATGTTGGTTAGGGGAGGAGTTTCTACGATAGCTTTTACCTTTGTTGGTCTATTTCAATGCCTCTTCTAGAAATGATATATCCTAGAAGTTTCCCTAATTTCACTCCAAAGACACATTTCTTTGGATTTAGTCTGACTTTGTAATTTTCTAGTCTTTGGAATATCTTCTCTCGAACTTTCAAATGGTCTACCCTTGTTAATTATTTGGATATTATGTCATCAACATAGTCTTCCATGAGAGTATGTACAAGGTCATGGAAAATAGTCGTCATTGCATATTGATACATTTTTTAGCCCAAAAGGCATAACATTCCAGTAGTATGTTTCCCGTGGACATGTGAAAGTTGTCTTGTGTTGGTCTTTAGCTGCGATTTTGATTTGTTATACCTGAAGAAACCATCCATGAGGGATAGCATCTTGTATCATGTTGTAAGGTCCACTATCATGTCAATGTTCGGCAAAGGGAATTCATCCTTAGGACATGCCTTGTTGATATCTACAAAGTTTGTACAAATGCAGATGCCCCCATTTGGTTTGGTCACTAGCACAAGATTTGAAATCCATTTTGCATATTCTATGGATCTTACGACATCCAATAGTTTCTTAAGTTCTGCTATGACCAGTAAAGAGATTTGTGGATGCATTTTCCTTAACTTATGTTTGACTTGCTTAACACCTGGGTGTAATGGTAGATGATGCAATATAAGGTCTGGATCTAGCCCAGGCATGTCATCATACGACCATGAAAATTTTATTTGTCTCTTTGTGAGGAAGTCTCAAAACTCTTCTTGCTTTGTCTCTATCAAAGAGCTTGCAAAGTATATTACCCGAGGGTTTTCTTCTATGTTTATGTTGACTTCAATAGACTCCTCTACAAACATTGGTGATATTTCCTGAGCAAGAGGGAGAATTTTCAAACCTCCATCCTCAAGTGCCTTAGAGAGGTTTTCACCCTCGGATGCGTCCTTTATTTTTACTATTTTTTCGTCCAAAGGCACCTTTCGGTTTTCACCTAGGGACTTGTCATTTTTCTCATTTTCATTTTTTTCCTTTTTATTCTCACTTTTGCCACTAGAGGTGTGAACAAACTCTCCAAAATATGCTTTTTCATCCAAGTCTATGGTAAATCTAGCTTTATGATCCCCTCTAGGTATGCCTTCTCAAAGTCCCATGAACTCAGCTATCGCTTCTTCATTCTAGAATATGTCTAAGATGGGTGTACCTTGTTGATCCCAGTCGATTATTTGGGGATATATGAGGGGCATGTCATCATAAGAGTTATAAATTATGGAGGATGACGAGGTGAGTAGAGTGGTTAACATGGTTATAGAAGTTTTGGAATAACTCCTTTTTGTTCTTTTTCCTAGGGACAAGTAAGCTTGGTTGTGGTACAACTTCAAGGGTTAGGTCATTAGAAGATGGTTCGCCAGGTGCCCAAGATGTAGGATCAAGGGTTTCCGAATAGTAAAGCTTAAGCCATTCTTCTTTTGACAAGGAATTTCTAGGACAGGGACTAGATGGATTTGGTGTGGTTTGTAGCATTTTATCAAGTTCACCAAATAGCTTATCTAGGTCCATTATGCAGTGGAGGAAACGGAATCCCATTCATAGTCGCTTGAATTAGGGGAATCATCATAAACTGGGTCAAGTGGTTTGTCAAATATCTAGATGTCTTTAGAAGCACTTACCTCCTCTTGTAATGATGACAAAGTACTCAAAATGCCAATTCTAACCAGTTGAAACCCTAGCCTTAGTCCTTTTGGTCTTGGTGAGACAATGATTGGGTAAGTCCTTCCATTTTGATGCACTCTGAACCCACTATGTCTGTCATATCCTTTACTTTGAATTATCATAAAGCATTTTCCATATTGATCCTTAGCTATTTGAATAGATGGTGAAGGGTATTCATTGTCTTCTTGGTACAACCAGGAGGTAATATCATCTTGGTTCACAACTTATTCACTTAACTCTTCCCATTTTGTCAATGCCATTGTAGGAGGAATATGAAATGTGACTATTTATTATCTCCTATCTACTGTGGGTAAACCATATGTCTTAGGTGGAACTAGCTGACTGACAAAATAAGATGCCTTCATGTGATATTCTCCACAACCCTTGTCCTGGATCTTGACCTTAGGATTGGATGATGGTGGCTATGATGAAATGGACTTGGTAATATTTGATGGATCAATGTATAGGGATAAAGTAGATGATGAAGCTTCTTGATTAACTAGCACCTGTCATTGTGGAATTTCACGTAGGCTTTTGCAATATTGAAAAGGAACTGGATCACCATCAATCATTATCTTGGTGCCATTAGATGGGAATTTAAGACACTGGTGATATGTGGAAGGTATGGCTTTCATTGCATGTATTCAAGATCTACCTAGCAAAATGGAAGTGTGAGATCCAAGACTTGGAAGCTAGTATCCATAACTGTAGGGCCAATCTTGCTAGGGAGTGTAACAACTCCTTTGGATGATATTTCCTCATCATCATAAGAATTAATGACTATACTCTTAGTAGTTTCCATGCATGCTTCTGAGAATCCTAATGCCTTAACCAATTTCAAGGTAAAAAGGTTCAACCCTACTCCTCCATCTACCAAGACTCGTGTGACTTTAGTTTGATGGACAAGAAATTCTAGGTGTAACAAATCATTATGATGGGTTTTTTCAATGGAATAATCCTATTGAGAGAATGTGGCATGATGGGAATTGGTTAAATATCCCACCATTTCTTTGAATTGATTGACATTTAAGTTTGTAGTGACGGTAGTGTTCTGCAAGGCTTTATCGAGAATGGCTCAATGATCTGGTGAGATAGTCAATAGTTCCAAGATAGATATTTGTGGTGGGATTTTTCCCAGTTGATCAAGCAAATTATACTTAGACTTGGAAGACTGTGTGGGTGGCTTAGAAGGACCTGAAAGGGTTATCTTATTTTTGTGTGTATTTATAGCACATTCAGGTTGCTTCTTTATGGTAATGGTATAGATGTTTTCATCAACAAATCGAATATGATTGATGATCTTACCTAGTTTATAATCGTACTTAGCACTGTTATAATTGGATGAGGTATTACTCTTAGTTACCGGACTGGAGGCCTTTCCTTTCCCATGGTCATGTAATGGATTTGTGAAGACCTTGTGATCACTGTTCTTGGTATGTTTCTTCCCATTGACCTCTATTGTTTTTTCTTCAACAAAATCTTGTATGATGTTTTTTAGTTGTCGGCATTGTTATAGGTTGTGTCCCTTTGTTTGATGGTATTCACAATAGGTGTTATCATCCCACCATGAGGGTTTAAACTGTCCAAGATCATACTGTTTTGGTTCTAGAGGTTTGAGGAGATTATTTTTTATCAATTCTTTTAAAACTATCTCAATTGGTTCCCCTAAGGGTATAAACTCACATTTAGGATATCTCCTCTGTGGTCGTTGTTGTTGTGAATTTTGGACAAGAAAAATTTGTTTGATCTGGATTACTCATCATGTCTTGATTAGGGTCGTAACCTCTAAGTGTGATGACAGGTCCTAGCATCAATGATACCATCATTTGTTACATTTTTGTTTCTAGAATAGAACTTGTTTCTATCATTGGGAGTGTTTTGATGTTGAACAATTGGGTTCCTGCCTAGTACTTTAATGTATCCTTTGTCAATAAGGCCTTTTTCAAGTATGATGCCCTTTTGTACCAATTCTATGAATGAATTACAACAATGTACCCTTAAGTCACTTCTCAGTTTCAAATTAATATTTTCAAGGAATATTGTGACTTTTTGTTTTTTTGGTATCTCAACTAGACATCTACTAGCTAAAATTCTCCATCTCTAGAAGAAAGTGGTTAAAGTTTCACCTTCTTCTTGTGTGGTGTGACACAAGGTAGCTATTTTTATTTCATTTTCTATGTTGAAGGCAATTTTTTTGACAAACTTCTCAGCTAATTCACCCCGTGATCGTATGCCATATGGTAGTTTAGAGAACCATTCCAGTGCTATCTCGACAAGGGTTCATGGAAATAGTCTCATCAAGTATGTGGGGTGATATGATATGTCCATGCATGTTGGAGATAATTCTCTAATGTGTTCTACAGGATTCCTCTTACCATTATACCTAGGAAAATTTGGTATAGTGTATCTGTGTGGGAAGGGTGTCATGTATAGTGCTTTTTCAAAAGGACATGGACATAAATCTTGCACTGAGATAGTTCATTTTCCTGACATAAACATAATTTTCATTTTTTGTTGAAGGATTTGCATTTGATTTTGCATAAAATCTACCTATGTCAAGGACATGTTTTTTGCGTTGTTAGGATCAATGTAAGTGTTCTAAAATGCTATGTTTTGCGATAAATTGTGATTTGGTGAGGGTATATATCTTGTTTGAATGTTCTGATTTGGTGTAGGGATATATTATGTTAGAATTTTTTGATTTGGTATAGGAATATTTCCTATTGGAATGTTCTAATTTGGTATAGGAATATTTCCTGTTAGAATTTTCTATGTAACCCCTATTTGTGGAATGGCAGTATGTGGTATAGTTGTGTTCGTGCCAACATTGGATCTTTTACCAGTAGTGTTTGTGCCAAAGGGGTTTGATGAATATGCTCTCGTAGTGAATTTGAAACCTTGTGTTATGTTGAATGGGGTTGTGTTTACAATTGATGATGTTTGAGTGGGTATGCCAGTTGGTATTGTTGTGGTAATTTGAGGAATAGAGAAACTTGACATCATGGTTTGTGTTGGTTAAGTAGATGTTTTTTTCAAAGTGTGAACATCAAATACTAGTGGTAGTGTGGAACCTTCTACTAGAAACTTTGCTAGATATCATTGGGGATCATTTTCCAAACACTCATCCATAAAGGATGTAAACTCAGGATCTTGTACGGCAGCGTCTATGTCTTCAGTAAAAAAATTGTCGTGTGTGTCTCTAGTGATGTATTTTTCAAGAAAAGTTTTGTGTGGTATCTCTTTCCTTGATGGTTAGTTTCCGAAAGGATTGAGAAATTTTTTAGGGTCTGACATTACTCTATGTTTCTTCTTAGACATTGTTTCAACCATGAAAATTTTCTCAAAATGAGGTAATGCAAACTATGTCTAAAAACTGATATGTCCTATTTCTATGTTTTTGGGATTTTCTTAATATAAAGGATGTCACTAAAAAATAAGGATTTCTAAAATGATGTATACTAGGATGACATATGCTAGGATGGATAGTATGCAAAATTCTGAGTAGACTATGATGGTAAATGATTCTAAGATGGGTATAACCTACCACCTAAGGAATAAATCCAAGCAATGATCTAACTTTACCAAGGAACCTGATTGTAGGACAAAGACAACTGACAAGATGAATTTCCCAAACTAGACTATTGTGCTAGAAGGATTCACTAATAGGACAATAGTGACTAGGTTCAATGATAATGACAAATCAGAGCATGAACGTATCCAATAATGTAGAAAGTTATTCTATTCTATGATATGAAACTTCCTATGGCGTGTAAATTTTTGCATCTTAGGATGACTACTGCTAAGACGTAAATGACACCTAATAATGCAAGAGTTTTGAGCATTTTTTTCCAATTTTTGTCTAAGGTTGATTGTAAGAAACAAAAGCGAAAAAGATAGTTTTTTTTTCGGGCTAAGTTTGCAGTTTTTTCAAAAAAATTGTTGACAGTCAATTGTGGTTCATATTTCAAATGCGTTGATGAATTTGACAGATACGTTTCAATTTTTAGATGCGGTTAATTGAACAAACCAAAGTCTTGAATGTTGACAAACAAATGTGACTTTTGATGACAGATGCGGTTTAAACTATGACATATGTGATTCATTAAGTATATGTGACTCCTTAAGTATATGTGACTCAAAATCTAAACTTTGTGAAACTAAATCTGTTGACAGACACATGCAGTTTTTTGTTTGATAGTTGTGACTCGTAAAGAAATATGCAGTTCAAAATATGACAGTTGTGACTCAGTTTACAGTTGTGGTTTTCTGATGAAAAAGTTACGACTGACTTAGTTTAATGATCAATTTTTGATGAATAAAGAAAGAACAATCACATAATACAAATTTTTTTCAGTTTGATGTGTATGAATCTGTTAAAATTAGAAGACAAGTACAACCTAGGTTGTGTTGGATAGTATTTATTGAGTTCTCAATTGGATTTATCTAGCTATGCATATTCAAGGCAGATGAATAGTAGCTTGACCCCATTGGATCCCCTCCACGACACTCACTTATACGGGGCAGCCAAGCTACTGTACCCATGAAACTCCCATGGCATACATTTCATCTCTACACATGAACTGTAAGAATTTGAGATGGCTTCACAAGTTCGACCTGCTACACTAGTAAATAGATAGGATTTCGGAAAACTACAATAATTTGGCTTTTTAATTCGGGCACCCATTCAAAAGAGCCATGTGAGAGGCAATATCATCCCAATATGTAGAGGTTAGGCTTTGCAGGTTTTGATGCACCAAAAGGGTACTGGGGAATCAAATGCTTGTTCGTTGGGATCTTCGTAATACTGAGCTTTCCTCAAGTATTAAAATTTGTATACCAGTTGGGAGTGGCTCGGCGAAAAAATCTTGTCACCGATTTTGAGTCGTGTTGGTTACTCTTTACCACCAAAACAAGCCCAAATTTCTAGAGTCAGTAATTGGTTCTCTTACACCCAAGATCGCACGAATGTGCAAGGGGAGAGGATACTTCGATGCACAGAATTAGGGTTCTACACTAACATAAATAGTCACAAAAAAATATTGGTTCTTTTTAATTCCAAATTATGATTTTCTGACTATCAAACATAAAACTTAATTTTAATATTCACAATCTTCAACCAAAGGTCCTGCATGCAACCAATTAGTCATTTATTGGTCTTCATCATTCATCCTGCAAGAAAATGGGTTTGATTTTCAATATCTTCTATGCTTCATCTTGCGAAAACAATGCTATCCCCCTAAATCAAAGCTACAAATAAAATTTTAGCGAAAAACAAAACAAAAAAAATACCAAAACATGAAAATACGAAATATCAAAAATTGAAAGTTTTACCATCCAAATGCATCGTTTTGATTTACAAATGCATTACAAAGTTGAAAATCAAATGCATTACGGGAGGTCTCAGATGTGGCTTGTGTTGTCAAATGTGGTTCACAAAATCAGATGTGTCATTTTGTCAGTTAGATGCGCTTTGTCATATGATACCTGCAAAACAAAAAATGAGAAAGCGGAATGGATTCGTGAAGTTTGAAGTGTCTTCACGTCGAGTTCACCAAATGTAACGTAGATAAAATAGCATTGCATAGTAATATGGTTAAATCTAATCTAAACATGCATAAATATAAATCAAAGAAAAAAGAACGAATCAAATGAATTAAAAATAAAATAATGTAAAACATAGAACAGTCTCACTGAATATCAATCTTGATTGTCCTTCTCCATTTCATTGTGTTGGTATTCTTTCCCTTAAATTTTCAGTATGTATGCAAGCATAGCCTTGATGTATGTCTAAGCAAAATATCGAAGATTAAGTTCTTCCAAAAAGTGTATTGATTTTGAGAGGAGGAATAATACCAAAGATTAGCCAATTTATAGAAAGTTGGTTTTCAAACGATCAGCCAAATTCAAAAGAGAGATCAACGATCGAGATTGTTGAACGCCATGCAATGTGAGTTATGTGTCAGTTAGAACGTGAGTTGGGAAATTCTATAGGATAAATATTAAATTAGAATAATAATTTAATCTGGTGTTAAGATTGTTTGCAAATATTTAAGAATAAGAGTTCAAGATTAAATAAATTATTTAATCTCCAGTTGAAAGTCTTTGAAAAATAGTAGAATTAGAATTTGAATTAAAAGGATAAAGTTAGAACTTGGAGAATGATTTCTTCGAATGCACACATTAATTAATTAATTAAATAAATATATTTAATTAATATATATGTTCATGCATATGAGTTAGAACTAGTTAATTGACTGGTTGTGACAGAGATTCCTTTTCGCAGACCAAATCAAATATCGAATTCGGAGATAACTGACAAATTTAAATAGATCCTGAGTCAAATGGTGAGTGAATAATTAGTTAACTGGATGATAGAATAATGTGACATAAACAATTATTTATGAATTAAATGTTAATTTAATTCAACATTCAAAAATTGAAATGATTTAATTAATTAAATAAATAATAATTTATTTAATGGACTGAAAAGGTTAATTGAATAATTAAATAATTCAAAAATAATATTTAATTATAGTCGAAATATGATAAGAGGTAAATTAAATAATAAATTATTTAATTCAGAAATGGAATTAATTAATTAGCGACGTAATTAAATAAATAAGATTTATTTAATTAATCAGAGTTGAATAAGATTCATAACGAATTAATTAAATAATTAAAGGGTTATTTAATTAATGGAAGAAAGATGTGTTTAGGAAGTAATTAAATAATTAACATTATTTAATCATGACCATGGACATTAGAAAATTATGTCGAAAGTGGTACTCGCGGGTCTAGACAAATTTTCAGTGTCTACACATACTTTATACTCAAATGAAACCATAGGTTTAGGATAACATATTTGGGATTATAAGTTCATTTTATTAAAGAGTGGAACCTTATGTTAAGTTTTACCTACATGTTGGGAATAACTTACTTGGTTGGGTTGTACATCTAGTCTTTGATTAGAACATATAGGGTTAGAATAACCTATATAATTAGACTAGTCACAGGATGGTGACTTTATCTTGAGATTAGGGTATACTGAGGTTGAGACTCACCTATGTGATTAATTGAATCACTTAAGCTAATGAGAAACATTTGTGCTCGATAATTAGGTATGAAATTCAATTTGATATCTTCTAGGAACAAACAAGATTGAATGAGGATTAATGCTCAAAATTAGTATCGATGCTCATTGGAAAAGATATATTGAGCGGAAAATCGGATTACAATTTTGGAAATGATCCAAGGATGGAATTAATGTGTAATGCCCCGCCAAGTAACCATAAAGGAAGTTGTAATTAACAACTTAAGCGAACCAATTTTTTTATTTTTTTTAAAGTGTAATAAACATACACATTCACTTACTAATTACAACAACCTCTAAGACTACAAGGTTGGGATTACTTAAACCCACACAAACATCTACATATAATCATAGCATTAAATACTTTATGAAATAAGCATCATGCAACATAAGGATACAACATAAATAATAAGATAAACATCCAAGCTACAATTTCATAATCATTTACTTAATCAAATAGTTACATCACTCATTCCTAGAATGAGGCAATAGTACATAAGTGTAATAATTACAAAATTTCACCTCATAAACATAAGAGGGATAAAATAACTTATACAAATTAAAATATTATAATGCAAGAATAAAACAAGAACTGTGAGCTGTCCATTTGGATGTCTCGCCACCAAGTACTAAAGATCAATGGGGACCCAATAGTTTATGGTGCATGTTTCACCCAACCAAGTGGTACCTGAAGGCCCACCCCCCATACTAGGAGATAGTAACAACGTAACATGGAAAAATATCTACAACCACTAACCAAAGGCTGACTCATACTGACTCAACCAAACACAAGTACAACTTTCACATCACTGACCTAGGTCACATTGCTTCCAGACATAAAATAGATCAAGTATGTTTAGAGAACCATATACATAAATATATATATACCAACTGTTGTCCTAGACAGAGTGTCATCACATAGTAGTCATGAGATCTCCTCTCGGAATTCTTCATAGGCTTTGGTAATCCTGGTGACCTCAACTAAACCCTGGCCCTCATGCTCAATCATGCGGCATCAAATACCTCTCGTACTGACAAAATAAATGACTATGCCATTTCAGGCCTTCCCACTCATCCCAAGTCTAAACGATCTCTTGTGTCTATGAGTGAGGAAAAATTATTTAAATTAGTGTGAAAGGCATCCTAATCATCTAAGTACATTAATTTAATTATCACTTGATTAACTCACTTCTGAAGGTTACCCGGTCTACCTCTTTGGGATCCAATGCCTAATAGAAGCCACTCTTCTAATGGACAACACACACCAAAACAATCCACCAAGGGAATCACAAGTGCATGCAACCTAGGCATCATAACCACTCAAACACAAGGAGGAAACAAATAAAAGAACTTACTTCAAACATCTTGGAGGCAACAAACACATATTCCACTCCTTTCACAAGAGGCACAAAACATCCTCGTTCGTGGAAACTGGATAAATACTAAAACGACACCATGCACTACCCAAGGGAAGACAACTGGTTGACATAAAGAAAAAACAACACTCATCCTCTAAGATCCTCTGGAAGACTTACAATATTGGACTAACACTTAATCCCATATCCCAAAACACAACTTGATGACATAGCTACAAAAGCATTCAAGTCATTAATCAAATCTAATATTTGGATTTCCTAAATCCATATTCATTCAATAGATAACATTAACAAAGTCCAAGGCACAATAACTGGATTATCTGAAATAATCATTTAACCTTATTTCCTCTTTTATTATTGGGAATCTTAAACAATTGTAACTCACATCCCTTTGTGAAATACGAGGAAAGTAAATCTAAAAGGCAATCACGAGGAATATTACTATTTTCGGATATTCTAAATCCATAACTCTTTCATATTCCATTCTCAATAATTAAATTGCTCTAATAGAAATAAATAAATAAAAACAATTAATTGCCTCATCAATATAATCGATTCCTAAATTTCCTTTTTTAAAACAACATGAATCCATGCATGTAAATCCTTTCAATTTCCCTAACTAAATTCTATATTTCTTTCAATTTTTCATTTGAAACCATGCAATTTCATCAATGTATAAAAATATATATTTACTCATCTGTTTGACCATGCAATCAAATCTTATCTTTTAAATCATCAACAACACAAAATAGCATGCAACAATATAAAATAAGAAAGAATATTAAATATATATCAATAACATTTTACAAATAACAAACTGTTTCATTTAAAAATAAAATTAAATCTTATTATTAATTTCCAAAATATATATATATATACATATAAATACCATATATATATATATATATATATATATATATATATATATATATATATATATATTAAAATAATATATACATACACATATATAATATTTATATAATATATATATATATATATATATATTTAATATTAAAACATTGACATCCGAAAAAACCCTAAATTCGGCAGACGAATTTAACCCATCTGCGGATTAAACTTTTGTTTACACACCATTTCATTAACATGCGGAATCCCCAAATGTTTGGGGAGGTGGTTGTGCCTTAGCATAGTCGAGCCCCAAACACTTTGGGCGTGGCAATAAAGAGTGGGGAGAGGTTGTGGAGGTCTCCCTCCACAATCATCCCCTCATGGGGGCGGCTATGGAGGCGGCACCTACCATGCCTCCCCCAACAGAACAAATGAAAAAAAATCTTTTCTTTTTTTATAATGAAATTTCTCACAAAAAAACAATTCCTTGACAATGAAAATGTCATTGTGACGCAGACGATGAGAATGAGATTAAAAGAGGTATTTTAAACAATCAAAACTATATATATATATATATATATATATATATATATATATATATATATATATATATATATATATATATATATATATATCATATGTATATATATATAATATATATAAAAAAAGAAATTTAACATAATAAAAAAATTGAGAAAATTTGGTGAAAATACTCACCTACAGTGAAATTGTAAAACTTTTCCAGAAAATCCCAATTTTATAGAGGCTTAAAAACTAATTCTTTTATTCAATTTTCTCGAATTCATGAACAATAAAACTAAAAGGATCTAAATTAAAACCAGAAGTTTCTAAATCCTCAAGATTTCTCCCAACTAATTTCCATAGAGGTTTTTAAAAATAAATTTTATTTCCTAAAGAGGTTAAATTTTCTAAAGCAATCTAAATGTATTGTTCAACCTCTAGGTTTGATTTAAATAACAAAACAATCCATTTCCTCAAATAAATTAAATTCTACAGAGGTTTCAACAACAGAAGCTTTAAATTTATTTATTTACTTTCATTCTCCTATTCACAAATTTCTTTTCTAAAACAGGTTTAACAATTAATTCTTTATCTCTACACTTTTAAATGTAATTGAAGATCAATAAAATAACCACAGAAGAAAACCCGATTCAAGAAACTACAGGTAATAGGAATTTTGATGCAGAGCTTCCTCCAAAGCTTCTACAACTTCTATCCAACAATTCAATGATTCCAACCAAGAAAGCAATCCACAAACACAATAAAGATTTCCAAAATAACTCCAATCTTAATCTACAGCCAAGAATTTCTCCAAATCCCTTCTCTATGTAATTTTTTTTCCAAAATATCTTCTCACACCAGAAGAAGTTTTTCCTCTCCAAAATTCTCTCAATGAATGCATTTCCACCACCTCTTCTGATTAATTAAACTTTCAAATGATGGCATAATTGAAAATATCTTCAACAACCAAATCTGATTTTGCATGCAATATAAAAATTCTAAAATATCTAAATATTAATTAACTCTCACATTTCGAAAACTAACTTTGCATTTAATATTCAATTTCAAATTCTAATTTAATTCCAACTTAATTAAAATAAAATGCCAAAATAATTAAATTCCCACTAAATGAAATAAAATTCCATAATGAATTTAAATTCTTTTATTTCTTTTGATTTTCTTGCATCACAATTAATTAATTAATTTAATTATTTAATAACTAAATTCAACCCCTTGGATTAAATTTAATTAATTAAATTAATTAATTTAAATATAAACTTTCATCCACATTGCATAATTTAAATTAAATAACCATCAACATGATTTAATGCAATTATTCAAAATATCTATTTCCAAACAAGAATCCTTCATAATCAAATAACATTAAAATAAGGTAAACTATGACTCAACAAACGAAACTGACGACACACTAAGGCTAGGGCATAGACTCGACACATGTTACCTAGCTACTATCTCCCATTCAACTTAACCGTTGGATCAACACGCTCAAACCTGTGAAACCAGGTGGAGTCGATGTCATGTACCTGCAACCTGAAACCAAGTAAACAACATCATACAATATATCCAGCATATAATATACACCATGAAGAAGAACTATCGGATTTGCAGGGTGCTCGCAAGCGAGCGATGCGAACTCGTCCCCTTCACCAATACACTCATCAAAACTGACACTTCCATCATAATTCCAATAATCTCATAAGCAATTACATGTTATATCAACTAACATATTTACACCAATTAAAGCATGTAAACTAAAGCATCAGATAAATCATCACATCACATAATATAGTTCGTTGCTCTATGAATAACAATCTAATACACACACAAGATAAAGTATCTGAATATCCGAAAATATAAATCAAACAAAACAAGTAAACACTATCCAATCCATAAAGCAAAACAGAGGGGTGTTACAAAATCCTAGTTATGGATGTCCTAAGATTAATGGTATTTACCTTCATGAAATGTCTAAGTATTATGCTTATGTGGCATGATTCCACAACATAGGTTTACATTTAGTCAAAGAATATACTATTAAGGGATGTAAGAGAACCTATGTACCTAAATTTTTTGAAGATTAAGGAATGAAATGAGAAAAAAATGATGTCATAGTTGGGACATTGGAATGAAAAAGTTATTTGTTAGATAAGGAACCACTATAATCTAGAAAAGATGGAGTGAGATGTTGCAGAGTATGTAGTAAGATATTGTCCCATGTACCAGGAAATGAAGACAAGATGTCGCCATTAGCAATAAATTTATACTCTCTTGAGATACTAGAGGGGGAGTGGTAGATAAAAAGATAGTTTAACCTGTCTATGTCAGAGGAACTGACATAATGTTATGGTGGATAGACTCACCAAGGAAACCAACACTAGTTGGAAACTTGATTAATGGGATTTCAGTCCTAAGTAATAGATTGTGTAAAGTAGTTTCTTAGTATTCCTAAGAAGGTTGTCTCAATTGTGAATGAGAAAATAATGATAGGGTTGTGTAAACCATGATCATACTATGAGAAATTCTATTGAACAAATGTGCAATATATTATTGTAGCTGAATAGTAAAAAGTGGTAAACCAAATCTTGAACGATTTGATGAATACTCATATAAACTTCTAACATTGAGGTTTGATCCATTATATCGAAAGGAAGGTTATAAACTCTATTAAGTTGAAATAGGGTTAACCTTAGACTAGAAATATTATCAAAAAGGAGTAATAGATTGAAGAGATCAATGAAATTGTTTTCATACAAAGCTTGAAGTATGAAGCAGTATCATTATGTTCAAAATTTGATAAGTGTCCAAGAGAATTTTTATGCTCAAGATGGACAAAAAATCAAGAACATTACTTTTATGATTAAGGAAAATGGATGTGTAAGTGATGGATGGACTCAGCTTTTGAGTTGTCTGAAGGCGTAAATACTAAAGGGAAGGATGGGACCCACAGTATAGTGCACAATGCACCAGTATTTCTTTTTTGTTTAGGTTAAACCAAGGATAAATTCATTGACCAATGAGAACGTGTTTTCCAGTAATTGTGGTATAGGTGTCATGTAAGATACATATATTATTGTACTTGATATATACCTATGAGGTATTGTGATTACCATGCATAATCTCTAAGAGAGAGAAATTATGTGTGGAGCACACAATTTTCCCTATACATAGCGAGGACACTTGATGCAAGGTCCAGGAAGGACAAGATTGCAAGGAGTGATGCTATATAGGAAGAATGTTTTATAATTATTACATATTTCAAAAATAGTAATTAAAACTTTTATTTTACATTATCTATATGTTAAAGTGCTATAGATCATCGGGGATGATGATTCGCAAGGGGGAAGTATGTTACACCTCGTCTTGTTGTTACTAATTTACTTTTACCTTCACAGGTAAATAGGATGGTAAATGCAATCATGAGGTTGATATGTTTGCTAAAAGAATGGCATATTGAAATAGGTATTATGTGAAAGTATTGATAAATGTTTAATATGGCTTTGAAAGAGTAAATATGTTTACATTTATTCCTATATGAACATGGTAAAGTTATGATGCATATTGATTTATTATGAACATCTAAATACCATTGCAAATGTGTTGAGTTGGTTGTAGGGACAGGTTCATTCCTCTGGGTGGAGGGGAAGTATCACTCAGGAGAAGATCTTGGCTGGGTAACCAGTAATGCAACCTATTTGATCTTACACACACTCATAGTAGAATGGTTGAGTCTAGACATAGTGTTGGGAATTGGTAAATCATCCTTAGTATGATGTGTTGCATTAGTAAGGGTTGTGATTATTGTTGAATGCATACTTGGATGATGTTTATATGTTTGGAACTTATGAGTCCTTCCTCATATTACTATGCTTGATTGATGAGTGGAACACATGTTGAATGTATATATGTATGCATATGTGTGTCAACAATGGATCATATGCATGGAGGAGCATGTACATGAGATTAAATAGGTAGATGTACCTAAGCACAATTATGAATGGGTTTCTTATGAGAATGGTGATATCGTAGGGACAATGCGACATGTATGTGTATAAGTGTATATACATCGCACATTTTTTCCCTATCAACACGATGGTAATTGTGTATGTGCTTGATTGTATGGTTGAATGATTATTTCAGATATATGCATATATGCATGTAAACACATATGTTGACATACACATATGTTGGATATAATGGGATGTCCATATGAGTATGACAACATATGTATATATATGTGTATAAATATGTTAAGATGAATATAGTCGCATGGTTATAATCATTTCAGATAATGAGGGATTATTTGACTATTAATCACTATAGAATATGTATATATATATGCAAGTGTAAGTGTTAATGCTTATTAGAGAAGTGCATATATAACATATATACATATGTGTGTTTATATATACATGTGTTATTATTGTGAATATATCACTTAATCGTAATCATTCGATTATTGAATGGATTATGGCTTTATGTCTTTGTATGATACGAATATATATGTGATTGGATATGTATATACATATACACAAATGAGAATTAATGCTTATATAGAGGAGTGTATATATATATGTGTGTGTGTGTGTGTGTGTGTGTGTGTGTGTGTGTGTAATATATTATTATTATTGTGTGAATGTTAACTTTTTCGTATTCATTTAGATATCAAATGTATGTATACTTGTTTGACATGGAATACATATTAGTATATATATGCATATACATATATATATAAGACGTAGCATTAAAGCTATTTGTCAACTTATATATATACATATATATAAATATATATTTGTGTGTATATATGATTATGTGCTTGGAGATCAATTAACATAAGCAATGCTTAGAGGCTGATTTATTGCGTGAACATAGGCCGATTGTATGCAACATATACAAGCATGTTAAAGGCTGAGTATTAAACATATTGGAAATGATTTATTATTGATATATATGTGATGTAATACACAACAATTAAGTTGATATGGAGAATTTGACTTAGTCGAGGCTTTAAGGTAAAACATCTTTGACTTAGTAAACAACAATTACTTGAGACAAGAAAAGCAATGAGGTGATATAGAGAAGGGAGGAAAAATAAAAATCCAATCAAAACTAACTCAAAGAAACAATTTTCCAAACTTGGTAATCCAATCTTCATAGGTTTCCTTTACAAAATCACCATTCTCCTAGTAGGTCAGCATACCCTATTTTACTTTCATAACTTTCTTGTTAGGCCTCCAACCCAGAAACCAAAATATGTTTCAAACAACCATTATCCTATTACAAAACATATCTTTAAATTTTATAGGGTCACTTTGGACCATCAACTCCAAATCTCTACGATTACGCTACCCCTTAAGCCAATTAGGCCACTTTTCTAAAGAAATTCTATAGAATCCTTCACCCAAACCCCCAAAATCAATTCAAATGTTCTCCACAAGCCACAAATATATTGATTCAACAAATTTTATCAAGAGGAAATCCAATAAACTCACCCAATCATAAAACCCTTGTCTTAGGCCTATTAAGGCTTGCACAATGAGGGTTTATAGAAAATAAAAACTTCAAGCCTCCACTCTAAAAACCAAAGCTTCAAACACCTCAAATAGGACCTGCACAAGCTTTTACCACCATTACATGACCAATTTCAAAATCCTTTGTGCAAACCCTAGCATCTAGCTATCAAATTTAAGCCAAAACTCAAGAAACATCAACTAGGGCAGCATCAAAATATTCTCAAACCTTACTCCCTACTCCAAAAATCTATTCTAACATCTAAATTTACCCATTCCACCAAATTACAAACTTTTCTACTAGTGGAATGGTTCAACAATCCATTTTTTCCACTATCAAACCCTTAAAATAGGGTTTTCAGACCCATACTCAATAAAATGCCAATAAAAATCTTTAATCTCTATAAAAATTCCTAAAATAAAGTCCAAATGATATTTAAAATACTCATACATCAATTCAAATCAATTTGACATCACCATCAGGCTGTACAAGTCGTTCAAAATTCTTGTAGCAGCAAAATTGAATGAAAAATGCAGAAAAATGAAGGTTTTCTTATTTCTCTTCAACAAAACTCACTTCCAACACCATGCCTCAAGTTTTTTGAGGCCCATTTATTCTTTTACCAACCAAAATAATGACTCAAAACCAAATTCTATCTTTCTTGACCATTGGTCTTCCCCTATTTTTCCTTTTTTTGTATTTTTGCAATATTGCCCATGACAACTTTTGCAAGATTTACAATATAAGTGAGGCTAATCCCCCAAATGACTCAAATTACATTTAAAATGGTCTATTATGACCTTATATCTTGACACAATAATCAAAACACCTAAAAACATGACATAAGACCCCCTTCACAAAAATTGACATGGTGCCCCTGCATTATACACCTGGGCTAAAAAGGAACTCAAGTCCCTTGAGTGCCATGCTGCAACACAAAATTATGCTTGATCATTTCTTGTCTCTTGTCTCTGGCCTCCAAAATCCCTTTCATTTGGTAACCCTTTCCACTGATTCGGGTACTGAATATTTGCATTGTCCTTTGCACTTATAGTCTCCTTTCCACCTAGAAATTCCTCCATTTTCACAAACTAACTTGTTGCATGTCATCTTATCTTTCCCTCATCTGTAACTGATGTAGAACTTGTTTGGACACCTGCAAACATACCTTTACCAAATTTTTCTTTAACTACTCTCTACTTTACTCTTTTTTCACACTTGAAATCACCTACATTTTCTTTCCAAACACCTTCAATCACTGCACCTTTTCTCTTCATCTCTTCCACCAAATTCTTTGTCCCAAGAACCTTTGTTTCATCAAGTTCATAAAACTTTGTATTGACATAAGTTAATTGTTCACTACCTTCTTTTGAAACCAAAGAACAAAGCATTATTCCTATCATGGCCTTATCATGCCAATCTTGCATTCCATAATCAATTCATCCTTGACCTTCTCTTTATCATGTTTTAACACCAAATCATCATCTTTTCTTCCCATCATGGAATCATTCTTAAAACTTATTATCTTAGCAACATCTTCTTTTGTAGTGGTTGCACACTCTTCATCTTTGTCTTCATCATGTCTTATAAACTCCTTCTTACACAACATTATCACCTCAGTTGCCTTACCCTATCCTTTACCATCCTCCTGCAATGGTGTTAGTGTAAATGTGGTTCTATCCTTCTCAGTAGCATAAGTATTGTGTCTACCATCATAAATTGCATGTCTATCAAACTGCCATGGTCTTCCTAGCAGAAAATGGCAACAAGCCATGCGCAACACATCACAAAGAATATTGTCCTTATACCCACCAATATTAAAATCAACCCAAGCTTTCTCATTAACCAAAATATATTGATTCTCATTCAACCAAGATACTTTATAAGGTGCTTCATGAGGTATCTTTTCAAATTTCAATTTATCAACCATTTCTATAGACATCATATTATCAGTGCTCCTTGAATCTATTAATACTTTACATACCTTTCCATTGCATTTGCAGGTGGTCTTGAATAGTGCCCTTCTTTGTGTTGATTCTTTCTCCTTGGATGCTTTGAGGAGTGTTCTTCTCACCATCAAAGATTCTCCAACTTCTGGAGTAGTAATCTTATTAGGAGAGTTAACACTCTCACAATCTTACTCTTGCACCAATTGAACTCTCTTATCACCACCACTTGAAGTATAACCTTATTTCTCTGGACACTTCCATGCTTGGTGACCAAACTGATTGCAATGGTAAAACCTTCCTGAAAATGAACTTGAACCTTTACCTTGTCCAAATCTTCCTCTGAAACCTCTAAAGCCACCTCTTTGATCAACAACTTGGTCTTTTATTTTTCTTGTATCTTCTTGGTCCTCATAGGTTTTCCTTGAACCTCTTCCTCTACTAGTGTTGCCTCTACCTCTTCCTTGTCTTTCTTGAATTCTTTTTAGTTTCTCTTCTACCCTATCAACCAACTAAAAAACATTCTTCAAGTGTCCTAGGTGTGGCTAAAATCAACTCATCTTGAATTTTAAATCTCAACCCACACATATACCTTGCTATATTTTCATTTTCATCTTGCACATGACCAGTCATAATACTCAACTTGTGAAATTCTTCAATGTAGGCCATGAAATCCTTATCCTTCTTCTTTAAACTTTGCAACTTCTTAAAATTTTGTATAGCATGATCACCTGGCAATAATTGGCTCTTGATTTTTGACACCATCCTATCCCATGAATTGATTGTTGTTTTCCCCTTCTTCATTCTTTCCTCTTGAACATAATTCCACCATGTAAGAGCAGGTCCTTTCAACCTAGTCTTAGAAAACTTTACCTTTTGTTCTTCAACCACCTCCTTGTACTCAAAGTAATTATCCAATGCATCTATCCAATCCAATACCTCTTCAGCATCCAACTTTCCATTATAAATTGGCACATTTGTTTTCTCACCAAAAGCATCTCCTCTAATAGCCTTGAGAATTTTCACCATCCTTCTGTCATCAGGGTCCAACTCATCATCTTGGACTCTACCTGGAGGGTTTTCATTCTCACCCTCTTCCCCTTCCTCTTAGTCACTTTCCTCTTCAGTGGCCTTTCCTCTTCTATTCTTTGTCTCTAATGTTTCAAATCTAGCTAATATTACTTCTCGTGACTCCTTTAACAACTTAATCTCCCTTGCAAGTACTACACTACCTTTAGGAGGCATCTTGTCTTTTCAAATTACCACTTTTTCCTTCTTCAATCTTCAACTTTTCTCCTTCAAAAGATCTAATACCTATGCTCCGATACCAATTTATGCAAATAAGGGAGGAAAAATGCAAATCCAATCAAAACTAACTCAAATAAACAAGTTTCCAAACTTAGTAATCCAATCTTCACAAGTTTCCTTTACAAACTCACCATTCTCCTAGTAGGTCAAAATACAATGTTTTCCTTTCATAACTTTCTCGTTAGGCCTCAAACCCAGAAACCAAAAGATGTTTCAGACACCCATTATCTTGTTATAAAATATATCTTGAAATTTTATAGGGTCACTTTGGACCATCATCTCCAAATCTGTACTGCTATGCTGCCCCTTAAGCTAATTAGGCCACTTTTCCAAAGAAACTCTATAAAATCCTTCACCCAAACCCCCAAAATCAATTCAAATGTTCTCCACAAGCCACAAATAGACTGATTCAACAACTTTTATTAGGTGGAAATTCTACAAACTCACCCAATCACAAAACCCTTGTCTTAGGCCTATTAAAGCTTGCATAATGAGGGTTTATAGAAACTACAAACTCCAAGCCTCCACTTTGCAAACCAGGCTTCAAACACCTCAAATAGGACCTACACAAGCTTTTACCACCATTACAAGACCAATTTCAAAATCCTTTATACAAACCCTAGCATCTAGCTATCGAATTTAAGCCAAAACTCATGAAACATCAACTAGGGCAACATCAAAATGTTCTCAAACCATAATCCATGCTCCCAAAACCTATTATAACATCTAAATATACCAAAATATACCCATTCCACCAATTTACAAACTACTCTACTGGTGAAATGGGTCAACAATCCATTTTTTCCACTATCAAACCCTTAAAACAGGGTTTTCAGACCCGTCCTCAATAAAATGGAAATAAAACTCTTCAATCTCTATAAAAATGCCTCAAATAAAGTAAAAATGATATTTAAAACATATATACATCAATTCAAATCAATTTTACATCCGCATCAGGTTGTACAGGCCCTGCAAGTTTCCTGTAGCAGCAAAATTGAATGAAAAACATAGAAAAATGAAGGTTTCCTTATTGATCTTCAACCAAAATCACTTCCAGCACCATGCCTAAAATTTTTTAAGGCCCATTTATGCTTGTACCAACCAAAAAAAATACTAACAACCAACTTTTAACCTTCTTGACTGTTGGTCTTCCCGTATTTTTCTTTTTTTTGCATTTTTACAATATTGCCCATGACAACTTTTGCAAGATTTATAATATAAGCACGGATAATTCCCAAATGACTCAAATTACATTTCAAATGGTCTATTATGAAATTATTTCTTGACACAAGAATCAAAACACCTAAAAACATGACATAAGACCCCCTTCACAAAAACTAACATGGTGCCCCTGCACCATGAGGATGTGATGGCTTGGTTCTTTAAGGATGATGAGCAGAAGAAGTTGGTGAAAATGGAGAGTTGGGGATATGAGCGCAAGTCATTTAAGAAAATTTGGGTGGAGGTGGCTGAGGTTATAATTAGGTATGTAGCATTGGAAGGTAGGTTTACTGTAATTATGGGACACCACTTTACTCTCTTAAACCACTTCAGGAACGGGTTGCATGTCTCTTTTCCTTTTTGCTTTCTTTTGTCTATGGAGATTTCGATGTATGCCCATTTAAAAAATAGAAAGACCCTGGTCCTCCATGAGGGTATTATCCTTCTAATTATGGAGCATGTCAAATCTCTCATCCCTACCCCTACCATTTTTGGTAAGGAAAAGACTCCAAGTGATGGGTTGGATTCCTCTGGTTCAGATACTAGCAATGACAAAGAAGATGAATGGGTTGAAGATGAGGAGGTGGGTCCTCAATCTCATGAGGCCAACTCTTCCAAAAAAATTAAGAAGAGTTTTCCTAAAAGTAGCCATTCACCTAAGGGCATCATTATCTCTGATAGCAAGGATACAGAGGTGGGGTCAAAAGACACTAAGGTGGAGCCCTTGAAGGTAGAGCCCCCCTCTCTGAGGATTTTTCTTATTTAAATGATGATCTCCATAAATGTTTCAATTGCTAGATATGGCTAGGGTTGGGGCCACAGGTAATTTTAAACTAGCTAAGTGGATTTTGTAGGAGTTCAATAAAGTGAATATTAAAATTGGGGGTTTGAAGGAAAACCTGAAGAATGTGCCAAAAAAAATTGTTTCAAACATTCTTATTGATAGGATTGTGGACATTGAAGGTTCGCTATAGGATTTCAAATCTCGGTGTGATAAATGGTTGGATGGGTTGGAAGCAAAGGTTGTAGGCACCAATGTAGATATCAAAAATTTGTTGCAAGTGTGTCATATCTCGGTGAAAAATAGTGCAAACTCCCTGGAGGTCCTATTTTAAATAGATTAGTGATTTAAGAGAGGACCAAATATACTTATTTGAGCTTATGGAGAAGGAGAATACAAATAAAGGAAAAGGAAAGAAGGGTGTCAAAGTTGAAACTAAATTCCCTACCTCTAAAGGTTCGGTTGATTGGAAAAGATCTTTTGAAGTTGAGAAGGAGTTGTTAGAAATGATTGACCTACACAGGAGCTAGGAGCTTGAGGTGGCCAACACCTTAAGCAACATGAATTAGTGGTAGATTTGTTGTTTTTTCTCTTTGTTGGTCTTTAGGTGGTCTTGTGTTGTTTTACTTTTTTTTCATTGTTGAGTGTTTTTGTTGGTTCACTGTTGTTACTCTTATTCAACACTATTTTTGCCTTAGTTTATTTGTTGTTGTTTTTTTGTTGGTACACTATAGTATATAATTTTAGTAGCATTTTGTTTTATCTCCTGTAAAGGGTTTTGGGTCCCTTCAAAACTTTTTTTTCTCTCCTAATCAAAATAATTACTTGAGACACCTTATCATATATCAATGGATTAAATATTAGCAACGTTGTAAAGTGAAACACATGATAATAGGATAAGTAACAGAAATTAAGAAAATGGTTAAAGCTGATTTATGAGACAAAGTGACTCATCATTCCTTTATTTTATGTTGATCATAGACTTAGTCGACTATATGCAAGTATTGCATTTTAAATATTGACTGATTCAATAGTAAAGCCAAGCCACAATTATAAGGAGAAGGTTGCTTGCTTGGTGCCATTTTATGAAGTTCTAAATGTTGTAGAAGTCCATTTTGGGAAAAATGTGACTATCACCATTTGATCATGTGCAGATTGAAATAGTCATAATTTGTTTTCAACCATAGAGCTCGACCTGTAGCTTCTTATGTTGAGTACACTCTTTGCTTGTTGACCACCTTTAAGTTGAGTTGAGTGAGTCGACTAGCATGGATGCTACTATTAATTTACATGCCTTTTTTGTAGGTTGTGAAGTCTCCATCTTGTTGTATAAATAGAGAGGCTTATGCTCTCTTTTGGGATGCATTCCATTTGCATTCTATTATATTATATTCTCCACTTCTAGTCTGCATTATTTTGCAAGTTCATTCTAATTATTGTGTGAGAGATTGAGTATCTTGAGAGAAGTATATTATCAACTTGTGATAGAGAGGTTTATTGAGGCGTTGCTTGTGAGGTCAAAGAAAAGATAGTTTATGATTTGGAAACTTGTGCAACAATCAGTCAATTAGACAAGTGTATTGCAGGCATGAGGATAAATCTCACTTTATTTGTCTTTGTTTATGAAAGAACTGGTTCTTGAGTGCTTAATTTGGTCTATTTATATTACTTGCATTAGGGAAAGATAGCATTTTCTTTGAAAGGTAAATAGAAGTTGTATATGTTGTTTGTGAATTCCTTGTAATTACTCCATATTAGGAGGGTTTGTTTGTCATAGGTATTTTTATACTAGATATGATTAAACAAGGGTAGCTTAAGGGTTACTCATAGCTAAGTTATGTGGTTATACTAGATAGCTAGTGGGTTACTTTGGGATTGCTTGTCCATTGAATGGAGGGGACTTGTACATATACTTGTGAGTAGAAATACCCTAGAGTTTATAAGAAATGTGATAGACTATTTCTAGGGTTAAATATTACCCATTGGAGGAAATACCTAATAGATTATAGTGGCCTTAAGTCAAATCAAGTTAAGTAGTGTAAGTGAATAGTATTACTATCACTTGAAGTACTAAGTGAGAACACTTTGGCCAAAGTAGTGTGATTGCCTTTGGCTCCATTGTCAATTCACTGTGTCCCTATAGTGCATGCTAGTTTGGGATTTCCATATGCGTAGGGTAGACAGACGTATGATTAGATTTTGGTCTATGGGAAACAACACTAAGCTTAGAGTGGTTTCCGTACGAGGTTACTCCAACAATCTCTTCGTCAAAGGGTAGGGCCATCTATCATATGATAGATGTGAAGGGGACCGCATATGAGTCCATGGTTGGTGAAAAAGCACTTGAGTGATGCTTCTCCTCCTCAGTAGGCGACAAAAGACCAAGATTTGAAATGCAGATCTTGGACCATCTATTTTTATTGCTATGAAGCTCGAAGGGGCTATATTTGTATCATGTAACCACTTAAATGGAAGGATGCAATCATGATTGATATACTTGAGTTCATTCAATATGACATCTATGTTATGAAAATATTTGTGAAATTACATTGAAACACAATGGAAGTTTGGAAATAATATTTTTTTGAATGTGCATGTAATTTACATTATGAAAAGAAAAAAATTTATTGCTACGTTATGATATCATGGTTTATCCACTTGAGGTGAAATATTTTAAATTTGACTAAGTAGAACACCGAGGTTGTTACATCTGAACAACAATTTAAAACAAGCATAGTGGATATCCAATATTATTTCCTTACAATAATATGTCCTATATTGAGACACAATATCAATTCTACTTAACACTCCTTGAACAACTTAAGAATCTCAATATTTCAATTATAGAAAATTAATCCATTACTTAAATTGCCACATGAATTCTAAGAAGGCAATTCTATTTGGCACTATCCTTGGCAATATATGGGGTGCTACTAGTCTACCATAAATTTTGATCACTATATAATGGGCATGGAAGAACCAATCGCCCTAGTTATGGTCAACTCCCAACTCAAGAGTCAATTCTAATGGCCTCAACAACATTTTTTCCTTTCCAAAGAGTCTCCAATCAATAGGGAACCCTATTATTTTATGACCTCTATGAAAAAATCTTCGAAGATCACATAACTAGACTTGTCACAATGCATGTCCCAGATATAATTCCATTCTTGGACTGGAAAGATGAATCCATTTTTATCTTGGGACCTTATTTTCATTTTAGGGGCACAAATCCTCTTGTCGTTGTACAAAATGATAAGGCACAATAGAGAATACCATTTGAGATTTGAGATTTAAATTAGTCCCATCCTCTTTGATTTCCCTTAGTGTCTTATAAATTTCATTAGATATAAATGTGGCATAATAAAATATTCTATTAAGGTCCCTATGTTGTACATCTAAATCCATTACCAATAGGGGAGTTGGTATCTGCATTTTGGCATCCATACCCAAAACTTGACATAATGCATAATATGTGTTGATGAAGTAATCTTCAAATATGTCATAATTAAAGGGCTCTAGTTCATCCTTAGTGAACCTAACCAATTGTCTATTAGGGCTTCTTCTTTTGTGGTGTGGGAGCCATTTGATTTTGAAACTCTCCATATCTCTAGAATGCTCTCTCTGGAGGGTGTTGAGGTCAATTGAGACATGCACATTTTTGGCTAAATGGAAGACCTCACAAATATATCCCCTTCCCAAACCTACCAATTTTGTCCTCTTATCATTGTAAATTTTCCTTTCTATTAAGGTCATACCTTCTTGCTACTTCTTTAATTAGGTCAACATTTATGAATGTATTTGGGACAACTAGCTATCCCAAATCCAAAATCCATATGTTTGATAAGGGACTTGGTGGCTAACACTTCTTAAAATCATATATGAATAGATTCTATCCCTAGGTTGATAGTGGCATATCTAACATCCTCTACCCTATCCACTAATATATTTAAGATAATGCCTACACCTTGAGCATACTTAGCTCTCACGGATGACCCAAGAAATTATTGTAGAATATCCTAATATAAACCCCTCTTTAATTTTCTTGACAGGTTGACCATTTTAGAAATTAGGGTTTGGTTTATAGAATTAGGGTCTTATGAGTGACAAGGGTTTTTAATTTCTCCTAAAATTTTAGTCTTCGGAGCCTATATTATCAATTTCCAACTAGAATTTGACCTAACTAGACTAGAATTTTTTTCAGATATTCAAATTTTACAATGTAGGTTAAATGAGAATAGACTTACACATTTTTCGCTTTGAAGAACCCTAATTTTAAATTTTGACTTCTCTAGTGGCTTGAATTTCAAAAATTATTCATGGAGGATTATTTTTTAGGTTTCTCATAGCTCAAAAAAATACAATTAACTTGAAAATCTAGAAAAAAATCAATAGATAATGGTAAAAGAAACCATTAAAGCTCATGCATGTGAACAAGGTGGTCATAGGTAACAATTTTTCATATTTTGAATATTAGCCCTTGATCTTGATCTGACTTGAACAAATCTACATTTATTATGTTCTCTAAGTATTTGAAAATATTTTTCTTTAATTTTTGTGAAAATGTCATTTACAAATCACCCTGATGGCCCCATAAAATCTTTGGAAAGCTTGGACGGATATTCTAATATGGCACAAAAAAAGGACATGTGTCATCATTTCACACTATCACTTCTTGAAGTTGTCTCATCTGTTATAACTCACGATAAGATAAAATATTGTGAAATCATGACATTTGTAAACTGAGCACCATTATGTACATTAAATTTAACTATTAGGAAGAAACAAGAAGAAGCTATGATAAAGACACAAACCAACACCTTGATGGCAGGTGTCACAATTTCACAAGATCACAAAGTATAACCAAATTCTCAAATTGAGCCTAGGACAAAGTAAATTTTCATGATAAAACATGAGCTTGGCACATGGGTCCAGTATGAAAAGTGGTGGAGCTGAAAAACTAAAGGCACAGGAAAGTCACTTAAGTGACTAATTAAAGGATGAGTATTTTAATGAGAGAATAAGTCACTAGGATAAATAGCTTGATTAATGCATGAACCTAAGGACTTAAAAAATGAATATAAATTACCAAAAAATAGCTAAGGAAGTCACTTTAAAATTAAAACATAAAGTGACTAAAGTAGGGCATGGGCAATAGGGTTTTGAGCTTTAGGTTTAGAACTTAGGAATTTCATGGAAAAAACTTAGGATATTGAAAATTACTAACACACGTATTAGGCATCAAGTCTCGAAACTAAGCATATTGCTTGTTGTTAAGGATTTGGCCTTAGGCCTATTCTTCTCTCTTGTCATTGGGTATTGGGATTTAGGCCAAACTTAGACCTCTTGCCACTGCCAAAGGGATATGATCATGACAAACACCAATTCCCTAAAGGACATGCTTTTTAGACATAAAGGGTCATGGATCCTCCAAAAACCTTAACTCTGATGGATGTGATCATGAAATTCCCTGACAATCTAACCAAATAGGGTGAAACAAAGGTAGGGAACTAGGTTGTAGGGGGTTGGAAGAAATGAAAGATGATTAGAGAGAATCATAATGGTCTGATGTCAATAGGGGTTAGAATTAGAAAATTTCATGGACTTTGACATTAAGGATCAAGGAGGAGGCATGAAACATGCTAAAATGGCATGGATATGAGAAGAATCTTGATGGCCCAACTCCCAACATATTTTATACTTAGTCAATTTTTTAGAACATAAGCCTCAAGGGGACTATAAAATATTTCTAAGAAGGAAAGAGAACAAGGAGGATACTAAAAGTACAAGATCTAACATGTAACACTTAGCCATTGAAAAATGGAAGGGCCTTGAGGGTTGGATGTCGAGGAAAATAGAGAAGGAATGAAGGCATGAAAGGATGTCGATGACCCAATCCATGAAAAATTCACACTTAGATGAATTTTGCATAGAAAAAGGTAAGGTTTTGGGGGACTAAATAAAATTTAAAATAATTGGATGAAACCTTGATAAACCAAACATCAATAGACTAAAGACTATACTTCAAATATTTTTTGGATTTGCAAGGTGGACACTAGGATTAATGGGAAAGGATGTCAACATGAAAGTAAGAGAAACCTCAGAACATCAACAAGGAAAAACAAGTAATATTTTTTGGATCTTTAATTTAGGCATTTTTACCAAGGTATGAACAAAGAGGACTAGTGCAACAACCAAAGGCATAAAATCATGCAAGATGGCCCAAGCAATATTTCTTAGATCATATATTACTAATGGGTCATAAGGCAAGAATGAATTGACATGGACAATAACTAAATGATATCTAACTAATTACCACTACTTCTTAAAAATTATGATATATCCCTATAATATAATGACATGTTGAACATGCATGCTCTATTCAAATTCTATGAATATTCTTAATTTAATGGAAATGTATAAGTTTATTATAAAATTAATGCAAATTTTGGTTTCATGAATAAAATAAGGGAAATGTCTTCAAGGAAAACTTACAATAGAAGTCTACTATCAATAAAGGTTATTTATATCATTAATAAACTAAAAAAAATTGTGTTTGTTGATTTTATTGTCATGCATGATGAATTTGGTATGAGAAAACTCAAATTGTTGAGTGTACTTATCATTTTAGGGTTTAAGGTAACTAGGTGGTGTCATCCTCTCTAAATATTGTAGCATTTGGATTTGGTGATTTTTTTAATTTCTCAAACCCTCTAAAGGTCATTGAATAATTCTAGGGCTGATTGAAATCCTCCAATAATTTCTAAAGAATCATTCTCAACCAAAAACACACCTTTTTCCACAATAAATTGTAAGCATTTGGATCTTGTTAACCAATAATCATTATACCAAAGTCATGTAATTTATTTCACTTCAAGTAACTAATAAATTCTTAATCGAGCATTAATTTATCAAGAAACAAGGGGTATAAAATTAAAACAAGGTTCATTGTTTATGAAATTGATGAGGGCCAAATTTAGCCTCACAAATTATTTGTATGTGCTTTATTTGTATCTATGCTTATAAATAGTAGTATGGTTTTGGTTAAAAATAAATTTATGATCTCCATGGTTTTCAAACATAGAAAATTGAACCCTATTTATATTAGAAATGATTGGTTTAAATCATCCTTAAATAGCTCTTAAAATGTGGATGCTACCAAAAAATTTTGTTCAACCTTAATGTTCTATATTAGCTTGGTAAAGCCCTAGCTTTTAGACCTTAGTAATTTGTACTTTTTTAAGGTTACCACTTAGTTGGTTATGTCATTTTGGATATTGAAATCATTGGGATTTTACACCAAGATAGAGTACTTAAATTAACCAATTACAAATGTAGACAATAAAAATGAAATGAAATGAATTACACAGAGACAAAAAAATTAACCTGGTTCACCTAATATGGGTTATGTCCACAAAATAACTATCCAATTTTTATTAATCTCTAAAAAAATATACATATTATAGTGGTGCATAAATCTACAACAATATTCATAGTTGTGTGCAACTTCTCCAATGACAATAGTCTACCTATACACAACAATTTTGTTGTTGTGTGTTCACTACTCAGACTACACTCAAACACTCATGCACTATTGTTGTGTGCTCACTCACACAAAACTAAAATATGCACACTCTACACTTCACATTGCTTACTATGTATGGAATCAACTTCTCATGCATGATTGTTCACCTCCAATCCACATCAATAAATTGCTTATTTTGGGTAGTTACAAAGTGATTTTTCAATCAAAATTACTCACAAATTTATTTATTAAAAATATATCAATATTTTTCTTTGGAGTGCTACCCCTATTAGCCTCTATTGGGGGTATTTTCCCTAAACCCCCCACCATGGGCTTTTATCCTAGGCTCCCACTAAAGGGGTGGCCCCCCAGACCCCACAGGAGGGGCTCCTCCCCCATACACTCCCCTGTTAATTGATTTTGGTAGAAAATGTGATTGCTAAAGTGGCCAAAATATTAACACCAGAACATGATTAGGGTCCATGGACCAACAAGACTTATAGGGGATCTCAATGTCTTCTTTACATTTGAAAATAAAATCTCTAATATTCCTATCCAAAATATGGCATTTTAATAGTCTAGAATTGCATGTTTTACAAAGAGTGATTTGAAGATAGACAAGGGTTAACCTTAAATAGCCTAGGCATTTTAGACTAGAAATAGGGATTATTTTAATTATCTATGATGATCCTAATATGGTGGTTATTTGTTAACTATTTAAGAAAAAAATGAAATGAATTTTGTTCTCCAGGGTCTACCTTGTAACACCTCGCCACACAACCCTAGAGGAAGTTGCAAATAACAACTTAAACAGGCTAATTTTTTTTTTTTTAAGTACAATTATTAAGCAAGTTCACAACTAAAGCCAACAACCTCTAAGGTTATGAGATAGAGGTTATATAGAACCTTAACAAAAAACATGAATTAAACCATGTCAATTAATTAATTAATAAATAAAGTACATGCATTCCTAAAAAGATAATTACATCATCACAAGAGATAACTTTCAATTCAATTTATCCAAATTAAATAATAAGATTACAACACTCATTCCCCGAATGAGGCAAGATCAATAATCATAATTACAATTACAACTTCCACCTCACTAACAACAGAGGGGTAAAATAATACAAGATCATCTGAAATGGAATACAACAAGAACTGATACTGAAACCCACGAGCTCTCCAATTGGAAGTCTCGTCCACATGAACATGAAGAAAGAACCCAACAGATTTAGGTGCACACCACCCAACCAAGTGGAACCCAAAGGCCCACCCCCGTGCTAGGAGATAGTAACCAGGAATCCTAGCCAAGACCATCTACCTCTAGACACAGGCTAACACAAAACTAAACCAAACTGACATACCCAACCACATGCCACACAAGTACATCCCAAGGTACAACTCAAATACCATGCAAGTACAACATAAGCACAACTTATATACAACTCAAATACCATGCAAGTACAACACAAGTAGAACACTACATGGTCACATTGCTTCCAGAAATAAAGCAAGTCAAGTATGTTATGAGAACCATACACATAATAATCGAATACCAACCATGGTCACATCAGGTATGTTATGAAACCCATACCCACAATAAACAAGTACCAACTATGGTCACACAAAGTGCCATCACACAACACATCATGAGTTACCCACTATGGATCATTAAGATGGTGGCCTCAACCGATCCTCGGCCCTCATACCGAATCTCGACCCCCATACTCACTCATGTAGAATCAAATACCTCTTGTACAGACAAGATAGATGACCTTTCCATTCAAGGCCTTCCCACTCATCCCAAGTCTAAATGAGCCCTTGTGTCTATGAGTGAGGCATAATTATCTTGATTAGTGAGAAGTTAGTCCTAAGCTTCTAAGTACTATTTTAGTTATCACTTGATTAAACCACTTTCGAAGGTTACCCAATCTTACCTCTTTCGGGCTCTGCCCCCTACAAAAGCCACTCTTTTACTTGACAACACACAAACCAACCAAACACCAAGGATACAAAGGTGCAATAAACAAGATACCTCGACCTCTCCTTTTCCAAGAGGCAACACAAGTTCAAACCCTCTCCAAACACTTGGAGGTAACAAAGTAACAAAGTCACTTCTGACAAGGAGGCACTAATCACATAATTCACTCTTAAACCAAAGAGGTACAAACGTCCCCGTTCGTGAAAATTGGGTACTAACATAGACACAACCTCATGCACTATCCAAGAGAAATCACAATAGGTTGACATCACAAACAACAACCCCCAAACTCTATGGTTCTCTGGAAGACTTACAATAAAAAGGTACCTAACCCATTTCCCAAGACATAAACACGAAAGACATTCACTAAAGGCAATAGAAAATAACTACATTTGGATATTCTAAATCCATTACTCATTACATTACGTAATTCATTACATTGATAAAACTGAATTAAGAAATCATCTTTTCAGATAAGGGAGAAATTAACACTAATATTTAATTCCCTAATTTCTCTTAATAAAATAAGCATTTCCAACTATTTAGAAAATAACATTTTAAATAAATAAATGCTCCCTCTCTTCGACAAAATCATTCCCAAACAATTAACTTATCTTAAATAAAACAAATTATTTAACATCCAATACAATATAATAGATTATTCTAAAATAAAACCAATAGTTTGATTGAGAGTACAACGTTTTCATTTTCACTATCACATTTAAGTCATGTGATTAATTTAAATCAATGTTTAATTCCCTCAATTAAACTTAAAACATACCTTGATTAAACATCATTTTACTATAAAATTTACACATAAAATATATACATATATATTTTACAACAATATATATATATATATATATATATATTAATGTTTTAACAACTATATAATATGATATTCAATATTATATTGTTAAACTTATTTAGCAAAGAATAAATTAATATTTTAATATTCATAAAAATATTAACTATATTTTAATATTATAAGATTATAATATTAAAATATTATTAAGAGGGTCAACACCCATTCTCGGGCCGTGTGCCACATTTGAGTGGGGCGGCCACACAAATTTTGAGGCGGCGATTGTCTCAGGTCATCCACACGGATCTGGTTGGGCGCCTTAGGGCGCCAGTCCCGGTTTCCCCTTTGCAGTGGGTGGCGATTTCATTTTGCAGGGGTAGCAATTTCCAAGGGTGGGGTTTTAGGGTAGGTGGAGGTGGAGGTCAGGCCAAGCGGTGGCAGTGCTGACCCTGATGGCGGTGACTATGCCAAGCACAGTCATCCACCCTTGCGGGTGACGCGATTGTGCTTAGCACAACCAACCACCGGCGGCGGTGGCAGCTGCGTTAGCGTTGGTCGTGGTTCCAACTAGTGGCGATGAACAGAGGAGGTGGAGAGTGCGCTGGGTGTGGCTCCCTCCACCCGCCTCCCATGGGATGCGGTGGGGGTTGAGCCCCTAGCAACCCCCACAAAATAATATATTTTTTTTAAAATAAATTTTTAAAGAACGAAAATCCCAGTGGATTTTCAATCCGCATTTTAAGGGATAAACAAAAATATATATTTTATTTCATAATAAAATAATTTGACAGCATCAACCTTAGCCCAAAAGAATTATTAAAATATATATAAATATATATATTTTTTCAAAATACATTTGCAAATCTAATTGAAGAACAAATTGAAAGAAAACAATTTTCTAGCCAAGAACACATTTCATTTTCTTTTCTTGAGAAAATCCAAATAGAGAACAAGGGTTTGATTTGCCAAAACAATTCAACATGAGGTTTTCAACATAGATCAAGCTTTTAAATTTTCCCACATGATTTCCATCATCAAAATATAAATGAATACACATTTTTCTTCAAAACAATCAAATTTACAAAGAATGAACTTGGTTTTATTTTTGAGTTGAGATGATCCAAAATGGTGCTCAGCTCCCAACCTTGCTCCCCACTTCCACTCCACACATTTTCACAACTTGAATCCAAAAACCCACCAAGTCCAACAATTCTTCCTCTTTCCATTTCCAACTTTCCCAAAATTTTCATAATCCAAAATTGAGAAAAGAAATTCAACCATAAGGATAAAGCCCTAAAAATCCTACAACCACCCTCATAAATTTCAGAAAACAGAAAATGGAAAATATCCCAATTTCTTCAATTTTTGAATTCAAACTTTCAAATTTAACTTTTATGCATTTTCTTTATTTTCAAATTCAACAAAATATCCAATAATTTCAACATAAATAAATTAAATTATTTCAACATCAGAAATTTAATTAATTAATAAATAGATTTAATCAACGATTAAATTATTTATTAATTAAATTAAATTAATAATAAAATAAATTACCTTTCAACATAATCTGAGAACAAATTAATCCACAACTTAAATACACTAAGCCATTTAATTACCCTTTTCTAACTTGAAATTAAATAACGAAGAGAGGGGACAATATTCCAAAGCACACAACCCGACAACACCTGACGACATACTAGGACTAGGGCAACAACTTGGCACGGAAACCTAGCTACTATCTCCCAATTGAATATCGTTGGGTATTGAACATGCTCCAACCTGTGAAACCAGGTGGAGTCGATGTCTTGTACCTATCAACCTGCAAATCAAGTAAACAACAATATATAATATAACCAACATAAAATACACACCGTGGAGAGGAAATCATGGGATCACAGGGCACGTGCAAGCGAGTGATGCGATACTGTCCCCTTCACCAATACAATGTAGCTAACTGACAATTCTAACATGTTGATATAATCCAAAACATAAACAACATTAATTTGAATATCCATAATACTAATCCAAAACATGGAGTAAAGATAACATCTGAATATAGTATCATCACATCAAAATACATCACCAAAACACAATAAAGATAGAGATCAAACAATAACTGAGTACCATAGTCAAGGTACTAACAAAAAGCACACAAATAAGGCGTCTAAAAACCCAGAAACACATCAAAGCAACATACCCACACAAGGACACACTGTCCAACCAGAAGGCAAAAAATGGAGGGGTATTACATACCTTGAATTCCTATCATCTTGGTTTGATGGTGTTTTATGTCCTTTGTTAGTTATGATTTATTATGTGTTGTAAGACACAATTCAAGAGGAAGTCAATAGTATATCGCAATACTAGTTCAAGAAAGTGATTCCCCCTACCATTCAACCTCCCAATTAGACATTCCTTATGGTTTGAATTTTATTTCCATATCATTTGGTATGGCTAAGTGTGTGTGGGTTTGTATTGTGGATTAGAATGATGCATGTTTTTCCTTGGACTAGGAAATAGAGATTCATTCTCATTCATTTATTATTGACTCATGAGAGATGTGGTTAGTAGTCTTGTATCATTTCACCATGGTTTGGTTAAACTCAATCCTCTTATATGATTTTTGTGGTGATGTCATCGCATGATGGTGTTAAGTCTTCTACTTATTTAACCATTCTTTATAAATTTGTGTCATATTGTATGAGTTTTGTTGTGTTGCATTGTGACATCTTTAGTGTGTGAATATGCATTTGCAACATGTGCACACAAAAATGTTCCTCTAGCATTAACTATTAATGTATTAGGTAATGTAACGCCCTACCATGCAACCCTAGAGGAAGTTGCACTTAACTACTTAAACATAATAATTTTTTTTTTTTAAAGTATAATTAATAAGCAAGTTCGCTAACTAATGCCAACAACCTCTAAGGTTATGAGACAGAGGTTAAATAGAACCTAAACAAAAAACATGATTTAAACCATGTCATTTAATTACTAAACAAATTAAACACATACATTCCAATAAGATGAATTACATCAAAGCGTATAGATAACTTTCCATATCAATAAATCATTCATTAACCCATAATATTACAACTCCCATTCCCTGAATGAGGCAAGTCCAAAAAATAAGGTTACAGTTACAACTTCCACCTCGATAACAACTGAGGGGTAAAATAATACAAGATCCAACTGAAGTGAAATAAAGCAAGAACTGAAACTGAATCCCATGAGCTCTCCAACTGGAAGTCTTGTCCACATGAACATGAAGAAAGAACCCAACGGATTTAGGTGCACACCACCCAACCAAGTGGAACCCAAAGGCCCACCCCCCGTGCTAGGAGATAGTAACAAGGAATCCTAACCAAGACCATCTACCTCTAGACACAGGCTAAATCACCACTGAAGTAAATTGAAACATCCAATCACATGAACCTCACAAGTACATCCCAAGGTACAACTCAAATACCATGCAATTACATCACAAGCACAACTCAGATACCATGTAATTACCTCACAAGCACAACACGAGTACCACACAAGTACAACTCTACATGGTCACATTGCTTCCAAGAACAAAGTAGAACAAGTATGTTAAGAGAACCATACACATAATAAACAAATACCACTATAGTCACATCAGGTATGTTATGGAAACCATACCCACAAAATCGAATACCAGCTATGGTCACATCAGGTATGTCAAGAAGACCATACCCACAAAATCGAATACCAACTATGGTCACATCAGGTATGTCAAGGAGACCATACCCACAAAATTGAATACCAACTATGGTCACATTAGGTATGTCAAGGAGACCATACCCACAAAATCAAAGACCGATTGTTGTCCTAGATAGAGTGTCATCACACAACTCGTCATGGGTTATCCTTGGGAATCTTCATAGGCTCCAGCCCCCACAAGAAAAGGTTATCCTAGTGACCTTTACTGAACCCTGGCCCCCATACTCACTCATGCAGAGCCAAATACCTTTCGTATAGACAAGATAGATGGCCTTGCTATTACAAGCCTTCCCATCTCATCCCAAGCCTAACCGAGCACTTGGGTCCATGAGTGAGGCATTAATATCTTGATTAGTGAGGAGTTAGTCCTAATCTTCTAAGTATTGTTTTAGTTATCACTTGATTAAATAACTTACAACGAGTTATCCTGGTACCACTTAGTGTGCCGAACCCCGTTTTGAGCCACTCTTCTACTAGAAAACACACACACACCATCCAAACATCAACGGAACCAAGGTGCAACAAACAAGACATCACGACCTCTCCTTTCTCAGGAGGTGACACAAATTGAAACGCACTCCAACACTGGAGGTAACCACAATAACATAACCGCTCTCGACAAGGAGGCACACCTTACAAAATCCACTCCTTTCTCAGGAGGCAACAAAGATAAAAGCATCTCCAAACACTGGAGGTAACAACAATAACAAAATTGCTCCTAACCGCTCCTGGCAAGGAGGCACACATTACAAAATCCTCTCCTTTCTCAGGAGGCACAAAACATTTTCGTTCGTGGAAACTAGATACAACATTGACATCACTTCATGCACTACCCAGGGAATTAACAAATAGTTGACATCACAAGATGACAACCCCCAACCTCTAGGGTCCTCTGGAAGACTTAGATTTTAATGACACATAACCCATTTCCCCAAACATGAACATAGAGGAAGTAATCACATAAAGCATATGCGAGGAAATAAACTAATTTTGGATATATTAAATCCATTTCCTTTCATAGCAATCAGTAATTTATTGCCTTAATAAAATTGATTTAATAACGTCTCTTTCAGACCAAGGAAGCAATTCAAATCAAATATTTAATCCTTTAACTTCTTTTAAATAATAATAAAATCAACATTTATTTCCACGACTCATTAAAAAAATAATAACTATTGGTCCTTTGCCAAAATAAATCACTTAAAATGAAATCAATCAATCTCACTTTTATACACATTTCTGTTAAAACTCCAATTTTGTCTTTTCAAATAAAAAAGATAATATTTGAAAATAAATTCAACAATTTACTTAAGAACATCATATTTTAATTTCTTCAATTAATCTTACCTCATGCCTTCAATAAAACAACTTTCAAAATAAATATAAAACCTTGAATAATTTGCATAAGAATATAATATTTCAATATTATATATTATAATATTATTGAAATATAATAATAAATATTATTTTATTTAAAAAACATACCCTTTCTATTAAAAGGACCCACATCCATAGGCATCCTCGAACCACGTGCCAGCCCTAAAGGATGGGCGGTTGCCTCAGTCCACGCACTAAGGATGTTGGCCGGCTAGGGCACCGACCGTGGATTGCAGGCGGCGGCCATTCGTTTTGCGCAGGGCGCAGGTGGATATGGGAGGGGTGGCGGTTGTGTGTAACACAACCGACCCCTACCAAGTGTGGCAACTGTGTTAACACAGTCGCCCCACTTGGTGGGCGACGACTATGTTAACACAGTTGTCCCCAGGTTTGGTGGCGGCCGCATAAGGGAGCTGGTGGTGGACGGTGCAGGTGGGGAGTGCGTCGGGTGCAGCTCCCTCCACCCACCTCCATAGGAGGTGCAGTGGGGCTTGAGCCCCCGACCCTCTCCACAATTTTTATTTATTTATTTATTTATTTTTAATATGTTTTATTTAAAACAATCCACGCCTACGGATTTTGAAATCCGAGCACCTCATAAGTTTTTTTAAATTTTTTGGAATTTTAAACAGCATAACCCCATTAATATAAACTATTTATAATTTTATATATATGTATGTATGTATATATATCAGCATATATATACTTAAAAAAATCCACAAAGAATTTGCATGAACAATTGAGAAAATAATATTCAAAATTCATTCCCAGCCAAGAACACATTGATTTTATAAGAGAACTCCAATAAACAAGGGTTTATAATTTGCTACAAATTTTTAACACCAAAATTTTCAACATAGATTTGGTTTGAGTTTTCCATCATGCATTCCAAACACAAAACATTTCTAAATATATTTACAAACCATTAAAACTAAAACAATGAACCTAGAATTTTGAACTTGAGGAGGTCCAGATGATGCTAAGCTTCCAACCTTCGATTCCCTCTTCAGATCAGCCATTTCTTTAGATTCAACTCAAAACCCACAAAATCCAACCATACCTCCTCCCTCCATTTTCCATTTTTTCCAAAACTTCATAATGCCAAATTGAGATCCAAAAATCCAAGCATAAGGATAAAAACCTAAAAAATTCAACAACCCCCTCATAAATTCTTCAAAAAGAAAAATAGAAAAATATCTAATTTCTTTAATTAATTTTTGAATTCAAACTTCTAATTTGACTTTTAATTCAATTTTCAATTTTGAATTCCAATTTTCACAAATTGACTTTCATGCATTTTCTTTATTTTCAGATTCAACAAAATAACAATTACTTCAACATAAATAAATTAAATTCTTTCAACATCATAAATTTAATTAATCAATAAATAGATTTAATCAACGATTAAATTATTTATTAATTAAATTAAATTAATAATAAATAAATTATATTTCAACAGAATTCCATATTACATTACTCAACAACTTAAATACGTTAAGCTATTTAAATCACCCAATTTACTTGCAATTATATGACGAAGAGAGGGAACGAGATTCAAAACAACACAACCCGACAAACAACTGACGACATACAAGGACTAGGGTGACGACTTGGCACGGAAACCTAGCTACTATCTCCCAATCGAATACCGTAGGGAATTGGACACTCTCTCATCTTGAAACCAGGTGGAGTCGATGTCCTGTACCTGTCAACCTGCAAATACAGAGTATATCCACATGCATATATATGTTAAAATTAAAACACACTGTGAAGAGGAAATCATGAAATTGCAGGGCGCTCGCAAGCGCGTGATGCAATCTTGTCCCCTTCACCAATACAATCTTACTAACTGATGAATCTAACATCATTAATATGATCAAAAGCATAAACATCATTAATTCAATTATCCACTATGCTAATCCAACGCATGACATAATGATAACATCAGGATCAAATACCATCACAATAAAATATCACATTCACATCACTTTACAGATAGCAATCAAACATAAACTATGTTATAAGCCAAAGCACTTAACAAAACATAAGGCATAACCAACCGAACACTGTTCGATCAAAAGAGCAAAACGGAGGGGTCTTACAGGTAAAATCTTGAGGCATTACAAATTCCATCATATTAACAAACAACTAACTTGTTCTTGTTTTATATAAGTTTTCAAAAAATATTTTCCACTCTTTAACAACTCACTACAAGTGTGTTCTACAATTTTACTAGACAGGGGTTTATTATATTTTCATCAATTTCAATTAAACTCTTTGATTTTTTATGAATAATTTTAGGTGGCTTTTTAATTGGAATGAGTTGTTAGTTTGGTATGTTTGGTTCATTTAGTGAATTCTATTCATTTTGAGTGTTTTTTTCATTTGGTATATGTTCTTGAGTTTCATAATAAAGTATATACTTTTTATTAGTTTGATCGTGTGGCATATTTTTTGTATTTTTTATTTAGAATATTATCAAGTGTTGGTTTGTCATCATCAATCATAATTTCATTATTTATTTTTCAATAGGTTGTTTATGATTTATTTCTATATTCAAATTAATTGACAATGATGACATACCCTGACCTCTAGATTTTCTCATTTGATGTAGCCTTTTCATGTGCTTCCATTATTTTTCTTTATTCATTTTAATTTCATTAAGTGTTCCCCACTTATTATTTTTCATATTGATTATCAATTCTATCTTAATATGTAAAATTGAATTATAAATTAAAATTATTAATTAAAAAAAAAAAGATTAATCACACCAAAATATAATGATAACAATTATATACTTTAAATATTAAAAAACAATCACAAAATTGATAAATTATCAATTCTATGTTAATCTTAAATAAAATTGGCAACTAAGATCTTAAACAAAATAATGTAATAATCAAACAATTATAACTTTCCAATACAAAATAATAATTAGTAGTCACATAAACAAAAAGTGTCATCAAATTTCATAAAAAAGCATGTGGCCCAACTATTTGTGGGACCAAAACTTGGGATATTTTCTTTTGAGCTTGTTAGTGCATTTTCTTTGGATGAATATAATGTGAGCTCATGATATTTAAAATTATGTACTCCTACCTATCAATCTTGGAATAGGCTTGGTTATGGACCCCACTAAAATCATTCTCATTAGCTTTATTAATTTTATAATTAAATTCAATGAAACGTCATCAAACATTGACTTACTTCTTACCTTCTAATATAGTATATTTTTTCTTTGTTTTTAATAAGTTAAGATATATATTTTTATTTACATTTAATGATGACTTTATTTTTCTCAAATGTAGATGTATTGTTTTTTCTTCAAATTTTTTCAATTAAAATACATATTTTTTTTAATGTTTCATTCTATACACATTCAAAAATATATATTTTATATTATTTTTACATAAATTGTGTGATTCATATGTTCAGTGAAATTTTTTAAAGGATGCACCCACTTCAAATCATTATAAAAGAATATAGAACTTGCAATATACTAGCTCTCATTTATCTTTCCAACAATTGATTTAAAAAAAATACTGAACACAACAAAAAAAATAGTGAGTTACAAATTAGATGCTATATTATATTTTAGTAATAAAAATAGGAGCACTTTATATGCACTTAATATTTGACCCTCTTAATCTTGACTATTTTAAAAAGCCTTAGTAATTTAGAGACTATATTTAGAGTACTACATCTTTTTTTATCACATCTTCAAATTTTAATTGCAACTATCTTTAATTACATGTCCAAGTTTAGAATTAGTTGATTTCAAGAAAAAAGTGGTCACTTTTGAACCCTTTTGTTCCCATTTCTAAGCACTTGACATACCTATATGGCTTCATGTTATTATAACATTATTCCTTTTATGCTCACTATTGTGCCTAATTGATGTTACTTTTTCTTTTTGCACTTACTTTTTTTCATTGAATTTTTTAATTATATTAGTGCTTACTGCTACTCACTAAAATTCAATGTTTTTAGGTATTGATATGGAGCATTCATGGTGAGGGACGTGTGTCAAATTTTCATCCCTATTGCATATTTCTATGACTATCTAAATATTCTCTTTCATATTGAGTCCTTGTATAACTTTAACATGCATGGTTGGAAGTGCAATTACATGCCCACCTAGTGGGCCAACCCTAAAAAATCCCCCAAAACACACCAAAGTTGAAAATGTATGGATTTTTATCTAAGAGGTGGATCATGATCTAAACTAATCATACCCAATCCTTATATGAAATGCCCTTTGTGGAACCTCAAGCCTAGCTTCTTTCACTCCTATCCACATGTTACAAAAAAATATTAGCTCATTTCATATTTTTAGAGATCAAATGAAACCATCCAAAGAAAAATATTATATATATGTAGCCCCTATATTGCATGCTATATTGATGTCCCTGTTTGAATGAGAAAAAAATGATATATGTGTAAAGAGAAACACGTTAAGGTAAAAATTAAGTCTAAATTTTTTATTATTACCAATTAAAATAATAAATAAAATATTCAATAATAAATTACCAGAAAATATTCATGCTCTAGATATTGGATTTGATGATCTATGTCCAAGAAAATATGAAAATATTTTATTTTGGGTTCAAGTTATGCATTAAAATAAAACATTACTAACTAAAAATGGTAGAAATGTAACTTAAAATTATTGAAAACTTATAAAATATAATTAAAAAAATTCGTACAAAAATTATAAATTGAATCTACTTATAAAATCCCACCATTATCTTTAGATTTTTTATAGTTTGCTCATTTTAATTGAAGAATGTGATAAGTGCTAAAAATTATTTTAATGACCTAAAATTACAAAAAATGGGACACGTTATTGTGTGGTCGTCCTCATCTTCATATTAATTCACATGCCAATCAAAATGGTGGGTGGGGGGGATGTAATGATAAAAATTGCATATCTTACACTTTTTTTTTCATTTTGGACTAACATTGGCTAGGTTGTCGTTTATACAATGACTAGTGTATAAGTTGTGATTCTACACAAAAGTCGGCAAAATGCATAAATTTGACTTGATTCCAATTGCACAAATTTGTAAGGACCAAATCTAATCCTTGATTTATTCATTCACTTACCTAGATCAAATCTATGGGTATGAAAATGACCCTAAAACTTTTCAATTCAAATTTTATTATGGGTCCAACACAATCCCTTCCTAATTAGTTGTTCCTACTTGACTATCAAACATTTCTAAGTCCATGCTACAATGTTGTATAAAAAGACAAAGCCTAAATCCCTCATCTATCATCAAGAAGATCTTACTCCAATTTTCATAATAACTCAAGGAGCACCATAGTGCAACATTACATCATCAACTTACAAAAGTATTTGTATTTAATGACAAATCAAACATCTTGTGTGATTGTTTCTTGTCTTTGATCCTTATGCAAAAAAATGTTAAATTGATTCTTAATGGTTTGACCAAAGGAGAATATCCTCATCTAGCGAACTCTCAAAAAATGTTCATCAACATTGACTTTTCATGAAATATAAATTCTAGGAGGCTTTGGTGAATGGGTTTTATACAATTATTACTTCACATATCATTTATTCGCGTAGAGTTCAAATCCACAAACAAGGTTCACCTTTGTGAGCGTGGACATAATTATGCATACACAAATTCAATCCATAAAAAAATGGATACCAATTGTCTATCTATCAAAATATTACAAAATCAAATATGATACGAAAACATCTTATGAATCGCTAAATAATAGCCTACACTTAAATAACATAAAATTCTAATTTTAAATTAATTCAAAACCAACTTATTAATAACTGATTAACAAAATGAATCGAACTGATTACAATAATACTATGCTTAACAACAAGTACTAAAAATATGTATATATAAAAATAAAATCATAACTATTAACCTCTGATCAAATTTAAATTTACCTCCTCTACTCCACAAAACTAAAACTTTATCCACATAAATCAACGTAGTGATAGTACAAATCTATTAGCTTATTCCCTAGGTCTTCTATTTGCTCATTAAATCAAAATATTAAAAACTTTTACCCCTGGAAGAGTTAAAGCCTGTTTTGTCAAATCGCTTAATTTAAGCGACCGTGGTCTCACACACGTGACATGAATAAAAAAAAATATAAAGAATTTAATTCTTAAGTAAAAAGATTCGTAAAAACCGTGCCTGCTTTATTTAAGCACAGTTATAATTTGTACGAAAAGAGTTAATTGAGTTGAGTATTGTTTGCTTTTTGCTGTTTTAACGTGCTTTTGCGTATGATGACGTTTGAATGTTTGTTTTCTCCACAAGACACGCTAATCATTATAGACGTGCTCTTTTTCCAAACAAGTATCATTATAAAGGGTAACAACTATATTTTAAATTTTAAAGAATAAAATAATAAAAACCTAAATGATTATAGCAGGACAAGCTACATAAATATCCTAGAGTAGTTGCATGTTTATAATCAAAACTTTCTACTTTCTTTTTTATTTTTTCTCTTTTCTCATATACATATACATGTATATATTTATATTAATTTTCTTAGAAATATCTTAAATATTAATCTATATAATATATGTTGAGATATTTATATATTAATATTTTAATTCGAACCTTAATTCTAATCTTAGTCTTAATATTAAATTTTAATCCTAATTGAATCCTATTTGAACCATAACTTTTAATGTATCCTAAGCCTAATCCTAGTTGAACCATATGCAAACCCCAATTATAACCTTGACCTTAATTCAATCCTAATTGTAACACTAATCCCAACCCTAACTATAACCTAATTGTAAACCCAAGATTTTTCATAAAATCTTATCATTAACACTAACCCTATTTGAATCAAAATTGTAAATTTAACCCTAATTACATTCTAATTTATAATATTATGGTTTAGGGTTCAAGGTTAGGGATAGATGTAAGCTTAGTTGTTAGGGTTAGGGTTAGTGATTGTATTTGGGTTTGGGTTATGGTTGGGGTTAGGGTTATGAAAGTTAATTTAGGTAATTAATGAAATATAAATATTTGAATTGAATAATAAGAGTGTTGATGTTAAGGTTAGGTTGGGGTTGTGATTATGGTTTATGGTTAGGGTTAGAGTTAGATAAGGATCATGGTTATGGTTTATGGCATAGGGATTAGGGTTAGCTTTAGTTTTATGGTTAGGGTTATAGTTAGGTTTAGGTTTAGATTTAGGGTTAGGGTTTAGGGTTTACTAATAGTGTTAGTGTTAGAGTTAGGGTTGTAGTTATGATTAGGGTTAGGTTTAGGGTTAAGTTTAGACTTAGGGTTAGGCTGAGTTGGGATTAGGGTAATAATTTAGTGTTATGGTTAGAGATTTGGTTAGGGTTAGGGTTAGGATTATGATTTATGGTTAGGTTTAGGGAAATGTTAGAGTTACGATTATGGTTAATGCTTTAACATTTAAGGTTAGTGTGTGAGTTTAAAATGTGAATAAGTAAATTAAGTCTAAACAACACACCAATGAAACATTACACTAGAGAATTTAAAATGGCAATCTAATTGCATTGAAATAAGCAAACTCTCTAATGTTGTCCCATTGTTCTCTATCTCCAAGGATTTTTTTTATCAGTAAGCAAGATTATTATATTGATATTCATAAAAAGAGATACATCATTCAAACCCAAACTAGGCATCCACCATGACTACACTAGAAACTAACCAGACTTGGACTCCAACCAAAATTCGCTAACTGAGTGGACACAACCACCATTTGACCAACATTTTCAAAAAAGAAAGCTATTCCACCCGACATTTACATAACTAAAAAACAAAGAGCACCATTCATATCACCAAACCCCAAAGACAAAAAAAGCCCATAGACTAGCACAAAACCCCAACCAACCTATCTCACCATATATTTTGTTGAGCAAAAAATCAGAATTCCCTCTTCTAGACCGAGTCTTCTATAGGCACCAATCAAAATTTCCTTTTAAAACTTCGCTCCTTCTACAGCCAAACGTTTGTGCTCAATGAGAGCCAAGTCATTCACATCCAAAATGAAAGGAAAGTAGCTCACCAAGGCATCCGAGTCATCCTAGAGATGCAAATCTCATGGGCGTGGGATGCCTTTACCAAGTTGAGTTGTAGCCAACACTCTATCTATGCCAACCAACATATCCTTTCAAAAGAGGCCCCGCATGATCGCTCGTGCATCCATTTTTGAAACCCCAACATCTAGCAAGCCAACCAACACCCGAGAGGAGATGTCTGAATCCAAACGATACCCTTCAGTGTCCTCAATGAAAGCTTTCCCAACCATACATTTGATAGCTACAAAGGTCAAATAATTTGAGTGATGGATAATATGGTGCAACTGAAGAAAGGAAATCAAACCTTCAAAGGAAATTTTCCTTTTGGAGCTTTTCAACTGTACTGGTCTCACCATCCCTCCCATTTCCAATTCCTTTGTAGAGACTAGAAGAATAAACCTGCTCATCGCACACACATGGCACTAGAAACCAAACCACCAAAAGCTATAGGAATGAAATGATGCCACCTAATGGTAATAAAAGGCCTTGAAAAACGTGCTTAGCCACCATTCATTGCAACTTGGTGGGCGTCCTTGAAAGGACAAGCCATTCTCGATGAGCCAACGAAGCATGATGAGTTTTACTTTTCCTAGAGAGTTCTACAGACGTGTGGCTAGCATGTCCCCCTACCAACTCGCGTGTCCCACTCTACCACACCACATTAAAAATCATGAGATGGGGTGGCACCCTCTCTTCATCCCACTATCTCTAAGGATTTATTAAATCATAATGGCTCTCAGATTGTTTGTGCACTATGAATTTTAGAATGACAACCTGAAGAATGAGATGCTAGAAAATGCAAGAAATCTATTCCTACATGATTGATTGCTAAGCTATATGATAATGATTCTATAATAATGATGTTGTAATTGATATTGTAAATGCTATGATAATGATAAATGGTAATTGCTAAATGTTCATAAATGCTCTAATGAAAATTTTGCAGAGTAAGTTTGCTCAAGATTCCCTCCTTTTTTTGCTAGAATGAGGTTGTATTTATAGATTTATCCAAGGCATAAACTGATGTGGCGGCAACCAATAGTTTGGATTTGATCTGGATAGATGAATAGTGGAGGATGAAGAAGTTAGAGAGAATAAAGGAGAGTGTTCCCTTTATGAAAACAATCTGCCAAGTGTTAGGAAGAATAAACGAAATAGAAGATCCAAGTGTCCCAAAGTTGTTTAGAAATTTGTTGAGGATAATGCTAAATTAAATATTTGACATACTCAATTTGTTGAGAAACATGATGAGGTGGAAGGAGGAAAAAGCTATAGACATGTGATTAAATTCAAATTTAGCATTTAAATTTAATAAGAGGAAGATAATTAAATAAAAAAAACTATTTAAATTTGTTTATTTAATTAAGATGAGAAGAATATGATTTAAGATAGAAGAATTAGAAAATGAACTATATAAATAAATTTAGGATTTATTTATAAGTAGACGAATTAAAAGGTTTATTAATTAAATACCTTGTATTTAATTAATTAATTCTCCAGACCAATTTTAGGTGTATACATTTTGCCTCTCTTTGAAGTGATGTGTTTACACATTGCTTCAAAGAAAAATTTGTTGATCTAGTGCTTGATAAAAAAAAATCAATATGCCCCAGACGCTGAGTTTTCGAGTGATGATGGATATATGCTCGCTCAAGAGATAAATCGAGGAATTTTTTGTTTCTGAATTTTTAGGATTTTTGATTTTTTTAATTTTTTAGGATTTTCTTATGATATCCGAATTTTATGATGCCAAGATGATTTATCTCCTAAAAAATAAGACATAACCTTCCACTTTGATTAATTGATTAATTAATGCTCCTGGTTTTAAAAATAAAAACAATCCCACTTAATTACCCCTTAAAAAGGTGAGAGATGTGAACAAGAGTTCATTTGAGTCATTTGTATTTTGAAGATTGGAGTGATTGAGCTTTGAGCAAGTTTGAGAAAAATGGTGATCCCCTATCAAACCCACTGATTCGAGCGAGTTCGATGCCACAACCACCCGATCGCGTATGGACCTCTGGTGCGTACCCTAAGAAACCTCTTTGTGAATTTTGAATGTTATTTTTCCTGCTTTTTTGATGTTTGAAATTCGATTTTTAGCATTCTAGTGCATAGGGTTTCTTATTCAATGCATAGGTATACTATTCTAGTGCATCAAGTATATTAGCACATAGATTGATTTTTTTGGCACATATATTGAGTATTGTTGCGCATTTGGTAGTGTAGTGCATTCGTGCATATATTTAGCACATCTGATGAATATTGTAGCACAACTGGTTGTTTAGCGCATAGATTTTGTCTTGTAGTGCATTAGGTCAAATTTTTAGCGCATAGATAATTTTAGTGCATTGAGACCCTCTTTTGGCACATAGATGGATTTTAATGGTGCATGCAATGTTTTCGTGCATAAAAAGACTATTCTAGTGCATTTACACCAGATTTATAAAATTTTGATTGTTCTCCTTGATTTTGATGTTTGATTATCGTGTCAGCTATTTTTTTGGTGAGGTACGATGATGTTGATTGATTGATCTCATGATAGGTGAGAATCGATGATAAGATAGATGATTATATGAGCAAGTTTTCTGGATTTGATTGTGTAGCTATTTTTTATCATCAACGTTTTGAATCACACTACGTGATCCATTATCAGGATGAAAGAGAGCTAAAGGAGAATATGAATTGTTGTAGACCAAGATTAGCTAAAAAGAGAGAGATGGAGGAGAGAAGGAAGGAGGCACGTGGTTCAAGGATAAGGATGACTAGGATAGAAAAAGGACCAAGGAGAAAAAAGAAGAAAGAAAAATTAGAGTCTTTCTAAAAGGTCTAAGAGTAAAGAGAGAGATGTGGGTGAAGCCACAATAGTGGTTTACAATTTGATGGAGGAAGAAAAATCCATTTTTGTGTGATTTCACTAGCTAAAGGGGTTCGCTTGAACTATCATGTTCGAACAAACCATTTAATGTGTTCAGTCAAACCATATGGTTCGATCAAACTACCACTTTGAATGAACCTTATTAAAGTCAACGAAAAAAGTAATATTTAAAGGGGTTAGGGGTTCGGTCAAACCCAGGTTCGATCGAACCACTTTGAATTAGGAATTTTTAAAAAGCTCTTCATACATCACTGTCAAATGAACTGATAGTGAAAAAAGTGACGTGGCGAATGTGAACATAGAGCTTTGTCTGAATGACAAACGACAAGTGTGTGGACCACCATCTCAACATGCACCACCATATCAACCTTGACCTCCATAGTTGAGCCAGGTTGGTATTCTTTGTTCGAGAATTTGTTGATTTAAAATTGTATTTGTTTGAAAAATTATTTTAAAATGAAGGCAAACTCCATGAAACCAAAATTCCAAAAAAAATTTTTGTTTAAAATGAAGACAAATTCTATGAGACCAATATTTATCATTTAAAATGAATATTCCCTGTTTCAAAGATCCCATTTTGGCTCATAGAGGGTGAAGGATGTGGAATTTGTCTTTACAGTTGTGAATTGCATTTGCTTGAAAGTTTCTAAAGCCTTTTAAACAAACCCATTTTGCAACAAAATTTGGATTTACAGCTGCCAATTGCATTTTCTTGAAAGTTTCTAAAGCCTTTTAAACAATACCCATTTTGTAAAATTTGGATTTACAGTTGCCAATTGCATTTTCTGGAAAATTTCTAAAGCATTTTAAACAAACCCATTTTGCAACAAAATTTGGATTTACAGCTGCCAATTGCATTTTCTTGAAAGTTTCTAAAGCCGTTTAAACAAACCCATTTTACAACAAAATTTTGGTTTACAGCTGCCAATTGCATTTGCTTGAAATTTTCTAAAGCCTTTTAAACAAACCCATTTTGCAAAATTTGGGTTTACAACTGCCTTTTAAACTTCCCTCTTCTCAAGATCATTGAATTATATAATAATCAAATCCCAAAAGAGGAAACCCCTCTTCTTAACCTTTCATTTTGGCTAAATAAGTTTAATCTAATATATATTGCTTGACCTAATGGATTTTTAACATGTTGAACTATTTATGCAAAGAAAAGAAGAGAGTCCACAAAGGAATTTTGAGTAAATAAGGTAAGTTTTAACTTATAAAATGTGGTAACTCTTAGATATTTTCCTCGCCAAAATATCTCTCCAAATTTAAATCTAAATGTGCATCCAAAAAATACGAATTCATAACTAAATTTAATTAAAAAAGTGGACCATCTATGGCCTTCTATAAACTTCTCGAAGATGTCATTCCCATAAATGATAAATTAAAAGTTAAGTTATGACCTACACCAAAATGACATGAAATTATCTTTCTAAGATGTCATATTTGCATAAATCCCTCAAAGAATTTTTTTAACTAATTTTAAACACTCAAACAAATACATATATATGAATATACTTCACTTATAAATTCTTGGAATATATCAATCCATCACAATTAAAATCTTAGACATCATGCATAATATTTTGGGTGTATTCACAAAGTTGCCTAGGGTCTCATAAGACTCGAGTAGGTGAATACCAATATGAATATATCTAATGGTGGGGTAAATGGATGAGGATTAGGATTAAGTTCATATATATCTATTAATTATTTTGCAATCCAATATATTAGTTGGAGAGGTTGCATTTGAATAGGAGTGAAGATAAGGTCTATTAAAATATGACTCGCCATGTTCTCTATTCTTAGAATTTTGGAGTATATCAAAATATCCAACCTATATTTCATTGTCGATCTCAACCAATGTTTGCTTGAACTTCAATATATGTGGAACATAATTATGAGGAAGATACAAATAATCCTTGACATAGCTTTTTGTATTAAAGGATAATATGGTTCTATAATTTTAAACTATATCCAATTTTGAAATAAAAATACAATCAATTATCTATTTAATCTCGATAATTGTAATTTTAAGGCAACCATAAATTACTTGAATCTTTTTAAGGTCTCTCGTAAGATTCTATTTACTCTAACTTAAATTTAAAAAACAACATTAAAATCCACATAACAAATTTCAAAGACATAATATTATTACAATATTATTTAAAAATCTAACTGTAATGAACATGTTATAGTAATTGTAGACATCCAAATTTGATCACTTCCATATGATCAAAATCGTCTATTATATTCATCTATTCCATTAACAGTGATTAAATAATTTATTTAATCATTATTTCATTTTCTGCCTAAAGTTCTTAAAATATGTAATTAAATAAATTAAATACTTTACCTTACCCCCTTTTTTTTTTTAAATTAAATAAACATGACAAATTATTTAATTTAGTCATTTAACCCATTTGGATTAAAATCAATTTTTAATTCTCCTTTTTCTCTCTCCTTGTCACATTCTCCATAACCCCCTTTTAATCCAGATTAAATTAATTAATCTGTGATTAGGATGTGCACCACTTAATCAAGATTAAGTGTCACATCCTCCATAATCTCCCACTTGTCCCTAATCTCTCATTAATTATCTTAATCCTGTGTTTGCACAACCTTAATCAAAATCATTAGCCACATTTGGCTTACCTTTTTTGGTCAACCTTCCCACTTACCCTTTTTAGCCTAGACTCCCTTCCCCATGTGAATTTTTAATTCATATTTATTTAACCAAGGTTCTTCTCTTCCCCATGTGAATTTTTAATTCACTTTTATCTTTCCAAGGTCTTCCCCATCCCCCATGCAAGATTCTAGAAGCCTTGACTTGTCACTTCACATGTGCCAAGAGCTTCTAGAACCTTGGACTTGTCACATCACCCATATGTGACAAATCTCCAGCCTTTTGGAGACCCTCTCTTATCCACTAGATTCTTCTAATCATTGTGAATTTTTAATTCACTTTTATTCCTCCAAATAATCTTCTCATCCCCCAAGATCCACCTCATGTACTTCCCTTCCACCTTATTTCCACATCACTCCACCCTAAGACATCTCACATTCCACATGTCAAGATGTGAGGGCTTGTGAGTCCTCAACTCACCATAGCCCTTCATCTTGATCTTTGTTGGATAAATCTCAATCGTTGAATTCTCTAGAGAATTCCAATTAGCCTATAAATACCCCCTCATTTCCCTTATTTTAAATAATCAATTCTTTTGCAAATGAACTCTTGCAAAATTTCCATTCAAGCTCTCATCCATTTTAACACTTATATCATCAATCCATGTTGCATCAATTCATCTTGCATCCATTCAACTTCATTGTCATCCAAAGAGCACAAAAGACTTCAAAATCAAGGGCTAACCAAGAAAACAACAACATGAAGGTATAACAATAATCAATTTGTTTATCTTATTTCTACGTTGTCCACTTTCTTAGGCTAATCTTATTGAGGTGCCTTTTTATCTTGTTACTTTTCTTCATATTGCACTATTAGTTTTATCTAACATCTCATATTTGGAAGTAGCATTTTATTAGGATCACATTTCTAGCACACCCGGTGGGACCCACAAAGGGGTCTCTTTCTTTCACGTTTTATGTTGTTAGCTTGTTTGCAGATTCAGGTCGCAGAGAGGCGAACTTGCCCTCCTGGACGCTACAGAAGGGTGAACTTGCCCTCTGTTTCAACCGTTTTCTGCAGAGGGGCAAACCTACCCTTTGTTGTTTTTGACTATTTTCTGCAGAGGGGCGAACCTACCCTTTGTTGTTTCTAACAGTTTTTTGTAGAGGGGCGAACTTGCCCTTTGTTGTTTCTGACTATCTTCTGCAGAGGGGCGAATTTTTCCTTTGCTGTTTCTGACTATTTTTTGCAGAGGGGCGAATCTACCCTTTGCTGTTTCTGACTATTTTCTGCAGAGGGGCGAATATGCCCTTTGTTGTTTCTGACTATTTTCTGCAGAGGGGTGAATCTACCCTTTGTTGTTTCTGACTATTTTCTACAGAGGGGCGAATCTACCCTTGCTGTTTTTGACTGTTTTCTGCAGAAAGGCAAACTTTCCCTTGTTGTTTCTGACTGTTTTCTGTAGAGGGGCGAACTTGCCCTTACTGGTCATTTTTCTAACTGTTTTCTGCAGAAGGGCGAACTTGCCCTTGTTGTTTTTTACTATTTTCTGCAGAAAGGTGAACTTGCCCTTGTTATTTCTGACTGTTTTCTATAGAGGGGCGAACTTGCCCTTGCTGGTCATTTTTCTGACTGTTTTTTGTAGAAAGGCAAACTTGCCCTTGCTGTTTCTAACTGTTTTCTACAGAGGGGCGAACTTGTCCTTGCTGGTCATTTTTCTGACTGTTTTCTGCAGAAGGGCGAACTTGCCCTTGTTGTTTTTGACTGTTTTCTGCAGAAAGACGAACTTGCCCTTGCTGTTTCTTACTGTTTTTTGCAAAGAGGTGAACTTTCCCTTGCTGGTCATTTTTCTGACTGTTTTTTACAGAAAGGCAAACTTGCCCTTACTGTTTCTGACTATTTTCTGCAGAGGGGCGAACTTGCCCTTGCTGGTCATTTTTTTGACTGTTTTCTGTAGAAGGGCGAACTTGCCCTTGCTATTTTTGACTATTTTTTGCAGAAAGGCGAACTTGCCCTTGTTATTTCTGATTATTTTTTGCAGAGGGGCAAACTTACCCTTGCTGGTCATTTTTTTGACTTTTTTTTGTAGAGGGGCGAACCTACCCTTTGTTGTTTCTGATTGTTTTCTGCGGAGGGGCAAACCTGCCCTTGCTATTTATGACTGTTTTCTGCAGAGGGGCGAATCTACCCTTGCTATTTCTGATTATTTTCTGTAGAGGGGCGAACTTGCCCTTGTTTTTTCTGATTGTTTTCTGTAGAGGGGCGAACTTGCTATTTGTTGTTTCTGACTATTTTCTGCAGAGGGGCGAACCTGCCCTTTGCTATTTCTGATTGTTTTCTACAGAGGGGCGAACCTGCCCTTGCTGTTTTTGACTGTTTTCTATAGAAGTGCGAACATGCCCTCCCAGTTCAACATTTTTTTACTGCAGAGGGGCGAATTTTCCCTTAACAGCACATTCGAGAAGATTTGCTACAAATCATAAAAAAGGCAAAAAGATAAACAACTAACATTTGCTTACAGGGCTTTTGTTTTATTCTTTGAGAATATTTCTTTACTGTTTTATCTATTTACTTAGTATAATTAGGGGAAAGTAAATTGGCTGCTTGCTATGTTTATTTTATTTATATTACCCTAAGGGGGCATTAGTTTGTTTTCACCTTCCTCCTTTGCACTTTGTGCGGATCCGAAGGGGGTAGTTGGAAGCAATTAGTGTCTTCTTTTTAGCAGGACCTGCTTGGGAATTTCATCACCCCAAGGGACGATTCCAACCACGTGTACCGGCATGGTATATAAAGGGGGGAGAGCCAAAGCTGTACTCCAATCTAATTGCGTCATAATTGGCAGAACGTCGAAGCTAGGGTAATACCTAGATAGACGTGAAGAGTTGGTCTGAGCCTTTCAATATCTCGCTGGGGCTCCCGACTCACGCTTGTGATGAACTGGTGTTCACGGTTGTGCCTCATGTACCGAGCGTATATCGAGGAATCCCTAGAAACCTTGTTCATCCTAGAGTAAGACCTTTGTCGGCCATACCTGTTAAACACTAATCATAGGATTGTGCTTGTTTAAAGTGTCTTTCTGTGAAAAACCAGTAAATTTTGATACGTCAAACCGTCATTAAATCCTTTTAAGTCCTTGCCAAAATCCCTTATCCAAACCAAGTTACATTTTCCACTGCAGAGGGGCGAACTTGCCCCACTATTTAAGACTTTTTACTGTAGAGGGGCGAACTTGCCCCACTGTTTCAGACTTTTTATTGCAGAGGGGCGAACTTGCCCCATTGTTTCAGCCTTTTTTACTGTAGAGGGGCGAACTTGCCCCACTGTTTCAGCCTTTTTTACTATAGAGGGGCGAACTTGTCCCACTGTTTCAGCCTTTTTTACTGCAAAGGGGCGAACTTGCCCCACTGTTTCAGTCTTTTCTGCAGAAGTGCGAATATGCCCCCTGAATAGCCAGTTTCATCCGTTTGACCATTTTGAACCTCCGTTCGAACCCACAAAGCCTCTATTTGACCATTTGATCATCCTAAACACTCAATTGATCCAATCAAACCAATCCTCATCCAAATTATCAATTTTGAAGGTTTTGACTTTTATGCAAAAACTTCTGGAGGCCATAACTTTTGACTTGGATGTGGGTTTTGGCTGAAATTCTTATGGGTGGTTGCGTTATGAGCTGGCATGTGGATTCCCAACCTATTGGACCCCTTTTTAGCACATTTTTGAACCTCCAAAGTTTCATCTTGACCCTCAAAATCACAATTTAGTGTTTTTTTCCAGTTTTTGAAAAAACACTTTCATTAATAACTTCGAATCAATATCTCAGATTTTGGATCTTAGGGGGAAATTCATCCTATCTTGGTATTGGGTATTTTGTGGAAAAAAATTGGACTCTCAAACTTATTCCTACGAAGTTTCCTAAAATGGCAAAATTTGACAATTTTTGAAAAATGCCAAATTTGGCAAAAATCTAATTGTCAACACCTTACGTCCTCTAGTTGAAACCCATGATCTTGGTTCCAAATAAATCCTATCATATCCTATGATCCAATCCCAATCTAAGCCCCAATTCAGTTCTAATTGAGCATTAATCCCATCATCCTAATCTGAGCTTTCATCCAATCCCAATCTGAGATTTCATCCAACCCCCATATGAGCTTTCAATCCATCCTAGTTCTCTATCCATCATCTATTCTTTCCTTATAATCTATATCCATCATGAATCTTTATCCCCCTCTCACACGACCAGTAATAGTAGTCAAGGGGAATCCTAACTCCGTTGATGACGATAACGAAAATCTTGTTGATCATGAAGATTGTTACATAGATCCTCTTGACGCTATCATTGCTAGTAAGCTCTCTCCAATCGCCTCCCAAAATCCCACTACTTCTTCAAACTATCCCACCATGCCTTCATCCACATCTAATAACGGTCCTTATTCTACCCTTGACAAGGGATATCCAACATCCTCACCATTGACATATTCATCATGTCCTCCCTTTCAACCTCTATCCTATCCAACATCCACTTCCTCTTATCCTCATCATCATCAACAATCCCAATACCTCTGCCTTAATCCCACATCCCAATCTTCTCATCCTAATCCAACACTCACACATTCCTATCACAATCCCAATCCCAATATTCCTCCTATCCTAATCCACCATTTCAATCCCCTCATCCTTATCTACCATCCATATCCTCCTACGCCAACCCACCATACATTTCTTCCTATGGTGGTCCACCACCTCAATCTTCCTGTTCTAATCCAACATCCACACATTCCTATCACAATCCCCCATCCCAATATATTCGCATTAATTCCACATCTCCCCATTCTAATCCTTCATCTACATATTCCTACTATCATTCACCATCCCAATCTTCCCAATCTAGTCCAACATCCACATCTTCCTACATCACTCCCCCTTTCACCGCATTATATCTTAATCCTTCATCTAATCATAATCCTCCATCTCCTCCAACCACTCCTAGTTCCCCATCTAGTCCTATCCACTCACCTAATCATAATCCTCCATCTCCAACCACTCCTAGTTCCCCATCTAGTCCCATCCACTCACCTAATCCTAATCCTCCATCTCCTCCTAGTCCTACATCCAATCCCATACCCACATCTAATCCTAATCCTTCATCTCCTCTTAGTCCTACATCCAATCCTAATCCACAAATCCCTAATCCTAATCCTCCATCTCTTCTTAGTCCTCCATCCAATCCTAATCCACAAATCCCTAATCCTAATCCTCCATCTCCTCTTAGTCCTCCATGCAATCCTAATCCTTCATCTCCTCTTAGTCCTCCATCCAATCCCATCCACTCCTCTAATCATAATCTTCCATCTCCTCCTAGTCCTCCATCCAATCCCATCCCCACATCCAATCCTAATCCACAAATCCCTAATCACAATCCTCCATCTCCTCCTAGTCCTCCATCCAATCCCATCCCCACATCCAATCCTAATCCACAAATCCCTAATCCCAATCCTCCATCTCCTCTTAGTCCTCCATCCAATCCCATCCACACATCTAATCCTAATCCTCCATCTCCTCCTAGTACTCCATCCAATCACATCCCCACGTCTAATCCTAATCCACAAATCCCTAATCCTAATCCTAATCCTCCATCCATTCCCATCACTCTACCTAATCCTACATCTCTTCCAAATGTTGCCCAAGGACTCATGCAAGAAGAGCCACCATGCCCTCCCACTCTATCATGTACTGTCACTAGTGATGAGGCCCTCCTCTATCCTACACCTATACCTCCCATCACCATTCCTGACACCATCCAAACAATTGAGCCACTCAAACCCATTGAATCCATTCAATCCCCATCTTCTACTACTAGATCCACCCAATCCATTGAAGACATCCAATCCCCTCCTCCTAGTCCTAATATTCACAAACTCTAATCCCATGAACTTCATGAATCCTCCATCCTCCTATCTCCCCCAATTGAGGAGTCCCTCCAAAAATCTTCCATCATCATACATCCCACACAAGATGAGTCATTCCAAGAGCTTGATCCAAAGCATACAAGCATATCCCCTCCTCCAAATCAAGATCACTCCATCCCATCTACTCCATCTCAAGAACATAGTCTTCCGCCCATTTCATCTCATGATCCATATCCTCAACCAAGTCATGATCCTATCCTCCCATCAACCCCATCTCAAGATCACACTATCTCCTCCACTCCATCCCATGATCCCCTTTGCATTCAAGATCCAATCACTCCATCTCATGAGCCCTTATCATCCACTGCCATAAATCTAGATCCCATCATACTTCCTTATTCCTCTCATGATCCCTTATCACTCATTCCTCCTGATGCGGCTATCCCCTCATCTCCATTGCATGATCCTTCATCGCCATCTAGTCTTACCATCCCAATGCCACTTTTGTATCACCTTGGTAATATTACATGCGTCCATGGTGGTCTTCTTGCAGAAGCAAAACAATGTCTGTGCACCACCTTTCCTCTTCCACCTGCTAATGTGCTTGCATAATGCTTCCAAGAGAATAAGCATCCTACCATAAATCACATGCTACAAAAAATGAAATATCAAGGAAAAGGTTTAGGCCTTCATGAGCAAGGTACTTTAGAGCCCATTCAAGTCAAAGAACATCCAGGTACACATGGTCTTGGATATATCTCCCAAAACCCGCACTCTAAAGATGTTGGTACAACCTCCATACATCCTAAACGATCCTCTTCTAAAGGCACAAGAGGTACTTCCCATCATTCTACCAAGTCATATGCTGCCATCCCTCCTCCTCCATCATATTACCTCAAAACAACTATCCATCTTCCTCCCTCATCCTCTAAATCTATTTTGGGTCCTTATGTCCCTCTATCCATCATTTCTCATCCTGCATCTACTATGGGTTCTTATATCCCTCCATCAAACCCCACACATCCTCCATACACAGTTTATTTTGGGTCCTTATATCCCAAAATCACAACCTCCATCTTATCCTATTCATCCTTTCATTCATCCACCCCCTCTCCCTCGTACACAACATAAAAATCCTACCTTCATAACTCCTAATCAGGATCAACTACCTACACATTCTCCATCTACACGTAATCCCTATAACCCTACCTCCATCGTGCCCCATCATCCATCTCCTCACATCTATCCCCTTGCTACTAAAAGCACTTTGGATGTCAAAGCAAAAATTTATAAATCCAAATGTCCACATGAATCTAAAGCTCCCGATGTCCCCTTCCCAAGACATGTTGAAGAAAATAAAAATCAAGTCCAAAATCCAAATCAATCCAAACAGCCACAAAGGCCCACCAAAGGAAAAATAAAAACCATGTGGATCCCAAAGAAAAAAGGTGCCATACCTTCAAATGAAAAATCCCTGATGACATCCAAAGTTACTATTCCCCCACAAAGTAATTCACCTCCTCCATCTCCTAAATCTGTTTTGGGTCCATACATCCCAAATTCACTATCCCAATGCCAACATTATCGCCACACTCTCCATCTATTCATCCATCTATCTTTTTGCATCCACCATCACATGTGCCATCACATGTGCCAATGTTGGTCCTGCACACCTTCCCCCATCACACATCCACTCAATTGTTCAATCCATACACCTTCCAACATCCCATCCACTATCCCCCATATCTCCCCCATCAAATCCCTTTAATCCATCCTCTTGCATAGTCCATCCATTCTAATAAGGTTGTACCAACATCCGAATAGTCACTTCAAACATGGGCTCTTATTACCTCATATGGAACTTGATGCGTGAGTCCTTAATATATATCCTTATCAACTATCCTATAAAATCTACATATCCATATCCCTATCTTTATCCATCTTCGTCCACATCCTAGTCCAAAAAATCAGCAAAAAAATCAAAAAAATCAGAAAAATACAAAAAAATCAGAAAAAAACAAAAAAAAGTAAAGAGAAAATCATTCATCCCATGGTGAAAACTTGGCAAACAAGAACCTTGGATAAGTACCATGATGAAAACCTGGAAAACATGCATCATGCGTAAATTCCCCATCTAGTCTCCTTCCACGATTGGGGGCAACATCCACTTATGCATTCCTTTCCTCATCTCCTACATCTGCCTATCTTCCGCATCCTATCCATCCTCTCCCATTTATCCCACTCCCCACATCTTCCTTGTGATCTTGATAAATGTAGGGCCAAACCTATATACATTCTTTGGACACCTCTTGGCATATATTCCCCTCATCCATACACTGTCATATTCCTTATCCACCTCTCTCTATCTTCCATTACCCATCTCACTCCCTTATCCACCCATCTTTCTATCCCTCTTGCCTCATCATGCGTGACACCTATAGAGTGGGGGCATCTCCTTATTTGTGATTGAGTCCTTGGAGACATCGTCCATCCATCCCTCCAAGAAATCCTTTCCATCTCTCCTTTCTTACCCTTCTCACTCCCTTATCCACCCATATTTCTATCCCTCTTGCCTCATCATGCATGACACATATAGAGTGGGGGCATCTCCTTATTTATTCTTGAGTCCTTGGAGAAATCATCCATCCATCCCTCCAAGAAATCCTTTCCATCTCTCCTTTCCTACCCATCCTTACCTCCCCATCCATTTATCCATCTAGTCATCCCTTCCATCTACCAAATCCTTATCTTCCTATCTACCCATCCACTAGTCCTTTTCCATCTTTTAATCCTTGTCATCCCATCCATTTATCCATCCAATAATCAATTCCATCCCTCCAATTTTGTATCCCTCTATCCACCTATCCTCGCATCTTTCTATCTCCCCATCTTTATCCATCCATCCATTTCCTTCTATCTCATCATCCCTTGTCATTGGTATCTAGCTATAGGCTACCCTCATGCAATCCAATGCCATGTTATCTCACTATCATCACTCCTATCTATTTCCTACATCTTTCTGATATATTATCACTCTTCATCATTCATCTATACATCCTCTCATCCTCCCAATTCATATTCTAATAATATAGATCACTATCCCATCCCTGAGCTTCGCATAACCCACATCCCACATATCGACCATCCCATCCGCACGGCCTATCCTAACTCATCATATCCACTACATCATTTTATCCATTTATCTTAGTCATCTCATCATCCCTTATCCATTGTCTATCGTCGGTCTCTTGTCGAACTACGTTGCCCCTGCGCTTTCACATAGGCAAGGTCGATCATTTGACTCGCCCCCGAGGCTCTGTCTTTTGTCTATCTTGTCCTCCTCCATCCTTTGTCTTTGGCCTTGTATTAACCTATGTTTCCCTTGCGCCTTTGTGCACGCAAGGCTAATCATTATGTCTACCCCCTAGGCATTTTTCCATCTGGTCTTTGTCATCCATCTAGGTCTCCATTATCCTCTTTCCGCTTTTATCCATGGCCTTATATCGAACTACGACGGCTTTGAGCTTTCACGTAGGCAAGGTTGATCTTTGATCAACCGTCAAGCCCCTAGGTCTTTAGGGTGTGTTAGTCCTATTGTCTTGTCGTCCTGTCATCTTGTCGTGTCATCAAGTATGTCCCTATCCTAGCTGGTGCTTACAAACAATAGTCATCTATATCACAAGATCCAATCGATTTCTGGTATCCTACGTCCTATCGATCTTTTAGTTTACTATCCATCATCGGTCTCAATAGGATGTATCCTTCCTAACAGACCTCCTCAACCCCATCCATCATCTTGATCCTATGGCAAAGGACATTTGAAATTGATTGTGATCTTTTTATGCTTTTGGCTTTTGTTTATCATTTGAGCTCCCTATCATCACTTGTCATGGTCGCCTTGATCCATCATATCATGGTGTGCTTTGACTAGTAAGCATAGGGGCATATCTTGCTCATTTCTTTGTTTTTGTCTTCTTTGTTGTCCCACGTAGTACCCACCAAGATCCCTATGGTCTTGTGTTACACTGGGGCATCCTTTTGTGCTTGTGGTTATTCCAATACCTGGCCCGACCAAAGTCATCATGACTTTGGGGTGTTGGGATAACCTTCTTGTTTGTTGTGCTTGTTTTATGCATTAGACACTAATTCATCTTGGTTTACATACCTTGATGTTCGGTGTCTTATGCTATAGCAAAAATCAATGCTCTACGGATGGCAAATTGCATTAGGATTGGATTTTATTTTCCATTCCATCATCTTGCATATCTCCCCCATCCTCACCCATTCAAATCATCTAATCACACTTTTGGTCTTAGCCTTGCTACAAGCCTTGATACATTCATCCTCATCATCATCATTATCATCTATGGGATGTATCCTTCCCTATCCTTGTGTTTTTTTGGGATGTATTCTTCCCTCATCAACAACACTCTCATCAAGATGTATCCTTCCCTATCCTTGTGTTGTTTTGGGATGTATCATTCCCTCATCACCAACATTCATCCTCATCATCAACGTTGTTCTGGGATGAATCTTTCCCTCATCAATAACACTCTCATTGGGATGTATCCTTCCCCATCCTTGTGTTGTTTTGGGATGTCTCATGTCCTTATCAAACAACACTCCATCAACCATCCACTCAACCTAGCTTGTAGCTTGACTGGGACATCATATGTGTCCTCAAATCCATTTGTGCTCATATTTATCTCCCATCGCTTATCATCATTTCTTATCCATCAACTTACATCATCATCTTCATATCCCCTTTCATCATCTCATCTCTCATCCTTTCCCACATCCCTTCATCTTTCATCACTCATCTGACCCTCTGCAACAATCAAAAGGGTGTATCCGCACTTCTGCAGCAATCAGAAGGGCGTATCCGCACTTCTACAACAATTGGAGGGTGTATCCGCACTTTTTTAGCAATCAGAAGGGCGTATCCGTACTTCTACAACAATTAGAAGTCGTATCCGCACTTTTGCAACACTCAGAAGGGCGTATTCGCACTTCTGCAGCTTGCCTAAGGCAACATCATATTTATTTTATGCTCGCATTTATCTCCCATTGTTATCATCATTTCTTATCCATCAGCTTACACCATCATCTCATCTCTCATCTTTTCTCCCCTTCCATCATCCCCTCATCCTTCATCACTCATCCGCTCTTCTACCCTTTTCTAAGGCGCATCCACCCTCCCGAGGCAGACCCGACCTCTTCCGGGGCAGATCCGCCTTTCCGGGGTGAACCCACCCTCCCAGGGTGGACCTGCCCCTTTCCAGGGCGGACTTGCCCTCCTGGGGCGTATCTGCCCTCCCGGGGTGGACTCGCCCTCCTGGGGTGGACTCGCCCTCCTGGGGTGGACTCGCCCCTTTCTAGGGCGTATCTGCCCTCCCGGGGTGGACTCGCCCCTTCTCGAAGCGTACCCGCCCTCCTAGGGCGAATCCGCCCTCCCGGGGCGGACTCGCCCCTTTCCGGGGTGTATCCACTCTCATGGGGCGAACTCGCCCCTTTCTGGGGCATACCCACCCTCCCGAGGTGAATCCACCCTCCCAAGGCAGACTCGCCTTTTCGGGGCGTACTCGCCCTCTCGGGGCAGACTCGCCCCTTTCCGGGGCGTATCTACCCTCCCAAGGCGGACTCGCCCTCCCGGGGTGAATCCGCCCTCCTGGGGCGGACTCGCCCCTTTTCGAGGCATACCCGCCCTCCCGAGGCGAATTTTCCCTCTCAGGGCGGACTCGCCCCTTCCTGAGGTGTATTTTCCCTTCTGCAGTGGGGCAAATTCGCCCCTCTACAACACTTTTTCTCCTTTTTCTTCTCGGGCCCGACATTTGCAAACCGTGCGTCAGATCGACTTCATTCAAAAGGAAAACTTGCTTATTTTTTCAAGCTCTTTCCAACCATACCCTTTGTTTCTTCCTATCAAGAGATTTTTTTTTTGGGACCCCTCTCTTTTCCCTCTCTTTTAAGAGGTATTTTTACCTTTTATTTACCCTTTTATTCCTCTGATTAATCCCTTCACTTCCCGGGGCCGCCATTTGCACCCCGTTTGTCCGATTAACTTCATTCCAAAGACAAACTTGCGTAATTTTTTTCCCTCTTTCCAACCATACCATCTGTTTCTTCCTATCGAGATATCGCATGAGACCCCTCTTTTTCCCCCGTCACCCTCTCGAGGGGGCATACCCTTCACATTTACCAATTTGCCCTGCGATAGTCAATCCCTTCCAGGATTGGGGCATCCTCATCCATTCCCCCACTAATTTGGACAGCTCAAGTCCTCCTCCCCAAGCTAGGGCATCATTTTTCAATTAATTCCTCTATAAAGTCATATGCACTTTCTTTTCTTCGAAGCATGGTTATTCTAACGGTACTTCGAAGAGGGGAAAAATATAGACATCCAAATTTGATCACTTCCATATGATCAAAATCATCTATTATATTCATCTATTCCATTAATACTGATTAAATAATTTATTTAATTATTATTTCATTTTTTGCCTAAGGTTCCTAAAGTATGTAATTAAATAAATTAAATACTTTACCTTACCCCCTTTTCTTCTCTAAATTAAATAAACATGACAAATTATTTAATTTAGTCATTTAACCCATTTGGATTAAAATCAATTTTTAATTCCCCTTTTTCTCTCTCCTTGTCACATTCTCCATAATCCCCTTTTAATCTAGATTAAATTAATTAATTTGTGATTAGGATGTGCACCACTTAATCAAGATTAAGTGTCACATCCTCCATAATCTCCCACTTGTCCCTAATCTCTCATTAATTATCTTAATCCTACGTTTGCACAACCTTAACAGAATCATTAGCCACATTTGGCTTACCTTTTCTGGTCAACCTTCCCACTTACCCATTTTAGCCTAGACTCCCTTCCCCATGTGAATTTTTAATTCACATTTTTTTAACCAAGGTTTCTCTCTTCCCCATGTGAATTTTTAATTCACTTTTATCTTTCCAAGGTCTTCCCCATCCCCCATGCAAGATTCTAGAAGCCTTGACTTGTCACTTCACATGTGCCAAGGGCTTCTAGAACCTTTGACTTGTCACATCACCCACATGTGACAAATCTCCAGCCTTTTGGAGACCCTCTCTTATCCACTAGATTCTTTTGATCATTGGGAATTTTTAATTCACTTTTATTCCTCCAAGGAATCTTCTCATCCCCCAAGATCCACCTCATGTACTTCCCTTCCACCTCAATTCCACATCACTCCACCCTAAGACATCTCACATTCCACATGTCAAGATGTGAGGGCTTGTGAGTCCTCAACTCACCATAGCCCTTCATCTTGATCTTTGTTGGATCAATCCCAACCATTGAATTCTCTAGAGAATTCCAATTAGCCTATAAATACCCCCTCATTTCCCTTATTTTAAACAATCAAGTCTTTTGCAAATAAACTCTTGCAAAATTGCCATTCAAGCTCTCATCCATTTTAGCACTTATATCATCAATCCATGTTGCATCAATTCATCTTGCATCCATTCAACTTCATTGCCATCCAAAAAGTACACAAGACTTCAAAATCAAGGGCCAACCAAGGAAGCAACAACATGAAGGTATAACAACAATCAATTTGTTTATCTTACTTCTATATTGTCCACTTTCTTAGGCTAATCTTATTGAGGTGCCCTTTTATCTTGTTACTTTTCTTCATATTGCACTATTAGTTTTATCTAACATCTCACATTTGGAAGTAGCATTTTATTAGGATCACAGTAATAAATATTCAAATTTTAAATCTATGAAAACATATAACCAAATGATCCTTAGTTTTCATATATCATTTGCGATGAGAATGCTGAATATTATAATTTTTTAGGCCAATCTTTAGACACTAATTCACCATTGTTAAAATGATCCTTTAAATTTTATTCATTATTTTTTCAAGATTATAATTTTTTATAATTTCTATTAAACCAAACTCAAAATAATGGTATAGATTAAGATTCTTGTCTTTATCCTACATTTGGGTTGTGTTTGATTAGATTTACTATCATATTTAGAAGTTGTATTTTGTTATTATATATTTTTTAACATATATAAAATTTATGGTTCGATTAGTGAGATGTTTATAACAAGTATACAATATGAAGTCAAAATTTATTAGATTGATTCTTAATAAATTAGGAATAATGATTAAATTTATAGCTTTATGCAATCTATAAGTATAAATAGTTTGATGGTAGAAACTTTACACATATAAAAATATGATAAATGTGTGATTATTTTGTTTTCCAATCTATAAATTTTTGGTGTGCTTGGATATATAATTGAGATGATTCACTCATAATGTAATGATAAAATTCATCCTCATATGGAGGATTTTATATTATCTTCCATTAAATTCATCCTCTTTATGAGATTCTTATGGAATATTGATATTCTAGTGTGAATTCTTAATTTTAGACATATCTTAACTAGATAAATTTAGGTTCAATGAAGGAAATACAACCTTTTTTTCACTTACACAATCCTAACTTGAAGTTCATTTATGTTAACAACTATTAAATTAGATATTTTTATCTCCAATTATTTTCAAATAATTTTACACTAATCTTTGTTTTTAGATTACTCCTCCTTGATCTAGCTATGCAATTTTCTTATTCTTTATTTCATTGTTTCATTTAAAATTTGAACAATTTAAGAATGCTATGTTATAGATTATAGTTGTCTTCCAATTCTTTATAAATTGCTCAACCCTCTCATGGTCTAAATAATTTTACATTCAACAACCATATCTAAAGTACATTATATACCCAACCTCTTCCCCTATTTAACACACTCATAAACCTTGTTACTAATCTCATTAAAAGAGGTGAAACAACCAATCTTAGAGGGATCTTCATCCATGGGTTTTTTATCTTTGTTATTGACACTGAGACCCACCACATGTTTAGGTGGTTATCAATAGAATTAATCATTTTAGAAAACATAGGAGAGACAAGGGAGCCATCAATCTAGGCTCTAGTACTATTCTAGAAATAGTAGAACTAGAAGCTAGAATCCTAATAATGATAGCCTTTGGATAATACACAAGTTTTACTTTTGAAGGGATTGGGGAACACTTATTGGATGCGTTTTATTTCCCATTCACCACATTTTAATTAGGATTAAGAATTGAAATAATAAAATTCTGAAATTGGTAGAAGAAAAAAATAAGCCCTTGGTGGAGGGGAGCTCATTTTTTTCCCATGTGCAACTATAATAATAGATTTCTTAAATTACATGAGTAAATGAAAAGGGAAGCTAACAAGTCACATGCATCTAATATTATTTATAAGATAAAAGTGATAGGATAAACAACATTTATAGTTTCCTTCTAGGATGAAATAAATAATCAAGTAGAAACATTTATATACTTGTGAGGAAATCATCTATATATTCCTTCCTCTTGTATTTAATTTCTTTATGAGACTTCAAACCCTTCATTGATAAACCACTTGTAGTAGAAATACCTTCCTCAATGGATTTAAAGGTTAACCTTCTTACTTTTAACCAAAATTTTTAATAACATTCAATTTTGTGTAATTTATGGAGAACTATTATCATTTTAATTCAAAATAATGTAAGAAATTTATATAAATTAAAAAATTAAAAAACCCTAAAATAATAGTTTTAAATTAATTGAAAACATGGTTGGACCCCCCTAATTTTGTGGAACTATTACTTAAAAAACTATTTTAGTTGAATTTTATATAATAGGCAAAGGAAGCCACATATGGCATTAAGACCTTGATGGTCTTTACTAGGAAATTTTTAATTTCATTCATAGGTCTTGAGGTATTTTAAACAAAAGTTGTGTTTGGAAAATATTATTTGGTACAAACTCTCAAAAAAATTAATGTTATATGTTTATGCTATTAACACATGAAAATTTGGGCCTTAAAATAGCCACATCATCCCCATATTTTAATACAAATGAGACATTGAGGATTTATGTCACTTATAATAGATCTACTATTCTTAAATTATTTGATATAGCTCCATTTATATCAATCCATATATCCTAATTTCTATCAAATCATAGGGTGTCAATTTCAATAATTACATAATGAAGCACATTCGATTTTGCATTTGCTAGCAGAGGGTTATCTTATTATGCCATTAAAATAAAATATAGGTCCTCAATACTTTTCATCTTTATTTTCCATCATTACATTGAACCTTATAAGGGACATCTTCATTGGTAATCTTCATTGGGATATCTTTATTCTCTCTCTCACTCTCTCACTCTCTCTCTCTCTCAATCCTATCTCTCTCCCCTCTACTCTTAACCATCTACCCTCTACCCTTAATCCTTAAACCCTTAAACCCTCTACCCTCTACCCTCTACTCTTAACCCTTAAACCTTAAACCTTAAAACTCTCTACCCTCTACCCTCTACCCTTACACCCTTACACCCTTACACCCTTACACCCTATATCCTCTACCCTTAACCCTTAACCCTTAACCCTTAAACCCTCTACCCTCTACTCTTAACCCTATACCCTCTATCTCTTTCCCACTCCCTCTCTCTCTCTCTCAAGTCTCTCCCTCCTACCCTCTCCCTCTCTTAGGTCTCTCTCTCTCACTCACTCACTCCTATCTCGAGCTCCATTCTACCCTTTATCTCTCTCCCACTCCCTCCCTCTCTCTCTCTCAAGTCTCTCCCTCCTACTCCCTCTCCCTCTCTCACCTCTACCCTTAACCCTTAAACCCTAAACCCTTTTACCCTCTACCCTTTATCTTTCTCCCACTCCCCCCTCTTGCTCTCAAGTCTCTCCCTCCTAGACCCTCTCTCCATCTCTCTCTCTCACTCACTCACTCCTATCTCTAGATCCCCTCTACCCTCTACCCTTAAGCAGGTTAAACTCTTAAACCTCTCTCTCTCTCTCTCTCTCTCTCTCTCTCTCTCTCTCTCTCTCTCTCACTCCTATCTCGAGCTCCCCTCTAGCCTTAAACCCTTAAACCTCTCTCTCTCTCTCTGACTCACTCCTTCTATCTTGAACTCCACTCTAGCATTAAACCCTCAAACCCTCTCTCTCTCACTCACTCCTATCTCAAGGTCCTCTCTAGCCTTAAACCCTTAAACCCTCTCTCTCTCTCACTCCTTCTATCTCGAGCTCCCCTCTACCCTTAAAACCTAAACCCTTAAACCCTCTACCCTATATCATTTATCTCTCTCCCACTCCCTCCATATCTCTCTCAAGTCTATCCCTCCTACCCCCGAGCTCCCTCTCTCTCCCCTCTACCCTTAAACCCTCCACCCTTAAACCTTTGTACCTCTATCTCTCCCCCTCTCCCTCTCTCTCTCTCTCTCTCAAATCTCTCCCTCCTACCCTCTCTCTCTCAAGTCTCTCTCTCTCACTCACTCAATTTCCATCTATCTCGAGCTCCCCTCTACCCTCTACCCTTAACCCTTAAACCTAAGCGGGTCTTAGAATTATCTACCCTCTATGTCTCTCCCAATCCCTCCCCCTCTCTCTCAAGTATCCCTCCCTCCTACCCCCTCTCCCTCTCTCCCCTCTACCCTTAACCCTTAAACCCTAAACCCTTGTACCTCTACCCTTTATCTCTCTCCCACTCCCCCCTCTCTCTCTCAAGTATCTCCCTCCTAGACCCACTCTTCATCTCTCTCTCTCTCACTCACTCCTTCTATCTCTAGATCCCCTCTACCCTCTACCCTTAAGCCTTAAACCCTTAAACCCTCTCTCTCTCTCTCTCTCTCTCTCTCTCTCTCTCTCTCTCTCTCTCTCTCTCTCTCTCTCTCTCTCTCTCTCACTCAATCACTCTTATCTCGAGCTCCCTTCTACCCTTAACCCTTAAACCCTCTACCCTCTACCCTCTACTCTTAACCCTATACCCTTTATCTCTCTCCCAATCCCTCCCTATACCCCTATAATTCATTTGAACATTTAATTAAGATAATTGATAGAGATATAATGTTCTCAATATTTCTTATTTTTTGTGAGTTGCTATTCAATTCCAATGGAGACTTTAAAGAATATTGTGCTTTTCAAATACTCTAAAATTTCAAGAAGAATGAGGTGAAGAAAATAAAAATTTATTTATTTCTTATCCACTTTAATATATAATCTCACACCAAAACATCCATGTGAAGCCTCCACCAACTTCTCAAAATGGTTGTATTTTATGGTGGACTAAATCCACCAAATGCATGAAATAATTTGTATGCATCTATAATAATCATAGCTCATATGTTATGATGAACTTCAAACTCATTCATGTTGCCATAGATTTGGAGACTTAACCCTTCTTTCCCCTTCTCTACTTGTTATAAGTTGCTAAGATGCCCTACTAGAAGCATAAAAATAGTGCCAATACTCATTAAAGAGTTTATATAAAAGCTAAAATTCATTGGTTGAAGATTCCTAATAAGTTTTATTAGGAGTTGTCCAATCCTAGAGAGCTAAAATAGTTCCTAGAAACTCATGTCCATTTGGGTAGCTAAAAAACTTTTGAAATTACTACCTCATCATGTCTCTCTAGAAACTCATGTTCATTTGGGTAGCTAATAGACTCTAGTGTAGTCATTCTATCATATTTTCAAAAAATACATCAAAACCATTTATAATATCTTTTCCAAAGCCACATTCTCATAGTTAAAAGCTAAGGCTAAGCATACATTCAACAATCAAGATGAAGAATCCTAGTTGGAAATCTTTGAGGCTATCCTTCCTCAAATTTAACACAAGATTGTAGCTCACACTAGAGGTGACTAAATTAGGTGTAAGGATTGAAAGTGATTGGGCTAAAATGAGCGAGCAACCTCTAATTGTTTTCTTTTTATTAGAGGCAAAACATGATTTTATGACAGTTAAAAGACATGTCCTTTCCATGATTTAATTTCATACATGCAGGATTCATTATCTTACAATCACGAAGGGTTAAGAGCATGTATTGTTCTCATTTTCCTCTCTTTTTCATAATTGCATTCATTCACATCTCCTCCATGTTAAGAAAGGAGAGAGTGAGAAATTATGGAACACCAGGAATGAGATTATTGGTAGAGAATTTTTTTGGAAGTGATTAGAGGCGTGAAGGTTGAATCAAAAGTCCCTAGGTATGTAGATCGACCCCTTTGTTTCGTGTTTGATCTATTGTACATTTCAATGTTTCTTATCATCGTTGTGCCTTGTCTATATTCTTACATTTTCGTGCTTATTTATAATATATAAGTATATAATATATTATTTAAAATTATTAATAATATATAAGTATATAGTATATTATTTATAATTATTAATAATATATATGATTTATAATTTAAATAATAACTATTATGTAGATATAATTTATATTATAGAGATTAAAAAGTATATAATTATTATATATTATATAATTAATATTATAGGTATATATTTAGAGGCAAAACATGATTTTATGATTTAATTTTGAAGGGAGCATAAGAAAATGTATTGTTCTCATTTTCCTCTCTTTTTCATAATTGCATTCATTTCTGAGATTTATAACCAATTTGCATAAACATGAGAGAGGTAACACTATAAATAAGGAGTTATAAGGGAAATAAGGAAGTAAACTATTAGAAAAATGGCAAAAAAATAAAATAAAATACAACTATATAATTAATATTATATATTATAAAATAAAAAGTATATAATTAATAATAATTATATATTATTATTATAATATAGACTTTTTAATTGTATACTTTTTATATTATAATAATAATAATATATGATTAATAATAATTATATATTATTATTATAATATATTATAATAATAAGTATATTATAATATAAAAAGTATATATAGTTAAAATAAAACTATTACAAAGAAAAAAACAAAAAACAAAAATGTGACAAAGGTCATGTTTAAAAAAGTGTCATGTAGTGGCTAACACTTGTCTTGTAATATTGCATCATGTCCAATTCTTTTCAATGATTTGATAGTTGAACTTCCATTTAAGTAAAAGTTAAAGACTATTAAAAATATAGTATAATACATTATCTTAAGAAGGCAAAAATGGTGAGCGATGTGCGAGCGAAGCCAAATTGCGTAGATCAAGGCTCTGAGGAGAAGGTTGGCGAAGGTGAGGTTGATTGTCATTTCTAGAAAGGGGACTGCCATGAGGAACACATGACCATTGACCTCTGGAAGGAGGCTGATCTGGATGTTAAAATGCTTGGGGACCTGGCAATTATTTGTTGGGTGGTCGGGCCAAAATATGGTCGAGCTACGCTAAGGAATTGGTTGAATGAAAATTGGAAGCGGATGGCGATTGTAAAGTTTCTTCCTAAAGGGTTTTTGTGGCGATATTCACCTCATCGAAGGACCAGATGGATGTTATGCAAGGTGGGTTGTGGAAGATCCATGGTTGGCCAATAAATATGGAACTATGGAACCCAAAATTTGACCCTCTCAAATCTGATCCCTATGAGAAGCCAATTTGGATTCACCTTTATAACCTTCCTTTGGAGTACTAGGTTGAAGATTTCCTCGAGAAGATCGACCACTCCCTCGACACTCTAATAAATATCCACTTAGATCTTTTGGATGAAGACTCTTTCATCTATGTTAGACTTCAGATCGCGTCTATCTCAAAGGTGCCTCGGGAAATTTAGATTTGTAATAATGGTAGCCATCGCTTGGTAAAGGTCTTTGTAGAAGAGGTCAAGGCCTTGTTTTTACATTGCAAAAGCATAAATCACATGGAACATGCTTGTCTGTGATGCACGAAGGGAATCAAAGTCTGGCGCCCCAAGGCTCTCTCATCTGCGAACATGATCACCTTCCCTAAGGTCGACATTCTAGATAACAAGGACAAGCGAATTGTCTCCCCGCCAAAATCATTTTTGTAGGGATAAAATAAAATGGGGTTGGCGGATGAGGTTGTCTCCATGCCTGTTGCCCCTATGATTGATGGATGCAAGAAAATGTGTTCTCCTTTATGCTCTAGGTCGGGCTCAAAATCTGTTGCTAGGCCGTATGATATTAACACATCTATATGCGGTATTGGTGTTTTGAGCTTGGTGGGGTGCGATGTCGATTTCGGGATTTCTGATTTTTTCCCAAGTGAGGTGGTGGATACATGTTTGTCGGATGATTCTTCGAATGAAGATGAGTTAGATAGAATAGACCCTTGCCATATCAATCAAATGGTTGCCAAGGTGGTGAACAAAATAAAAAAAGGGAAAGGGAGGAAATCCCTAAAATAGAAACGAGAGGAAGAGACTGAGGAAAAAGGCCTGCCAAGCATCCGTGACTTTCGACTATCCAAGGGAGCCAAGTCCTCCCTTGGAGGCCAATGAAAATTCTTATGTGGAATGTCAGGGGCTTAAACACCCCTAATAAGCAGTGCCTTGTTAAGCGCCATCTAGAGATTTGTGATGCAGACATTGTGTTGTTACAAGAAACTAGATAAGTGCATTAGAAGGTAACAAATTTTTGTAACTATTGTAGGAAGTGGTTTGGATGCTTCATTGATGCATCAGGTTCGACTGGGGGCTTGGGGATCCTATGGTCTTAGGAAATAATAGATTTTTGTTTGTTGGAATCTAATCACCATTGGATTTCTTGCTCAATCAAATATAGGAGATCTGATATATGCTTTCCCATTTTCAACGTTTATGGCCTGACCAAACCTAAGGATAAGCTGGCGGTCTAGAGATGTCTAGAGGAGAAATTTATTTTGTATGGGGTTGGCAATGTCATCCTTGGCAGAGATTTTAACGCTATCCTTGACATGAAGGACAAAAGCAGTGGTTTGTGCAAGGAGTCGAGGAGTATGAAGGACTTCAGGAAGTTTGTTGACTCCCTCCTAATTATCGATTGCATCCCCAAAAATGGTGCATATACTTGGACCATCAGGCGGATTGGCTTCACAAATATATCGGAGCGGCTTGATAATTTTTTTCTTAGGGAAGGCTAGCTATAGGAGAATTACAAGTTCGAATCTAGCATTCTTCCACTCACCGTGTCAGATCATTTTTCAGTGCTTTTGAATCTTTGCTTGAGTGAGAGGCTTGTTAAAAGCTATTTTAAATTCGAGTCAATGTGGTACTGAGAGGTGGATATGGTAGAGCATTTGGAAAATTGGTGGCTTGAGGCCCCTCTTGGCTCAAGAATAGTAAGCTTCCATCTTGTTAAAAGGCTATCATATTTAAAAATCAAATTGAAGGAATGGAACAAGTCTATCTTTGGAAATATTTTCAAAGAAAAGGAATTGGTGGAGAGGGACTTGGAAGCACTCAATGTGTTTGTCATCAACCATGGCATGACCCAAATAGAATACATGACAAAGCTTGATCTTAAGGAAAAGCATGTCGATCTGTTGGCTAGAGAGGATAATTAATGGAGGGATAAGGTGCGTGAGACTTGGCTAAAGGCTGGTGACTCAAATTCTAATTTTTTCCACAATTCAGTTTGAGTGAGGTGTGGTAGAAACTATATTAACAATATCCTGAATAGTGAAGAACAAGCAATCACAGACACCCTTGGGATTGAAAATGAGGCAATCCTCTATTTCAAAGCTTTACTCGAGGACATGAGGGTGCCCGATACGAAGGTAGATGTGTCCCTCCTCACCTGTATTCCAATCTATTTGGATAAAGCTGACAATGCAATGTTGTGCCCTAAATTCACATTAGAGGAGATCAAGGTTGGCATCTTCAGTTTGCACCCAAAGAAATCTCTAGGGCCTGATGGGTTAACTGCCAGATTCTTCCAAAACTGTTGGAACTTTTTGGGAGATGATCTTTTAAAGCTCATGGAGGACTTCAGTTCTAATCATAAATTCATGTGAGACATGAACAACACTGCAATCACGCTAATACCAAAGAAAGAGGAATGCAAATCCTTTGCTGATTTTTGGTTGATTGCGCTTTGTAACACATTGTACAAGATAGTGGCAAACATTTTGGCTAATCGACTCAAGAAAGTCATGAACAAGGTTATCTCCGAAGAGAAAAATGGTTTCACTCTTGGGAGAGAAATCATAGACAACATAATTAAAACAATAGAAACTCTACACATAATGTCCTCTGAGCAGTTGAAAAGCATGATCATAAAGCTAGACGTTAGTAAAGCTTATCATCGGATGCGCTAGGATTTCCTTCTTGAAGTCTTAAATAGGTTTGGTTTCTCTTCCCAGTGGATAAATATGATCCGCTTTTGCATCTCCACCCCTAGGTATTCTATTTTGGTGAATGGCTCAATTTATGGATTCTTTGAGGCAACAAATGGTCTTCGGCGAGGAGACCCTATTTCACCATTTTTGTTTATGATCATGGCTGAAGCTATGGGCCAGTATTTTAGAACTTTAAGAGCATCCAAATTATGGAAAGGCATCACTACAGTCGAAGGTTTGGAATCTACAACTCATTCTTAGTTTGTTGATGATACGATGTTCTTTGGTGAAGCCACTATTAGGGAAGTGATAGTCATAAAGGATGCCTTGTACAAGTATACAATTGCATCAGGATAAATTCTAAACAAGGAGAAATCAGAAATTTTCTTCCTAAACACCAATAAGGCGATTCAAAAGAAGATAGCAGGCATTCTCGATTTCTTGATCGCCTCTTTTCCTTCCAACCATCTTGGGGCACCTCTTTTTTTTAGGGACTTGCAGAACTGAACACTAGGGGAGAAATTTGGTAAGTACCGAAGGAAGGCAGAAGCTTGAAAAATAATATGGTTGACACTGGCAGGCCACATCCTAATGATCAAATCGGTGTTATGTGTTGTCCTGATTTATACCATGTCCTGCTTGGGCATGAAGAACAAGGCAATTGGTGATATAGAAGGCTTTATGAAAAATAATATTTGGGAAGGCACCAATGATTCAAAGCGGATACCACTAATTAATTGGGATATTGCGTGCCAAAGGGTGGACTTTGGGGGTGCTAGTCTGAGGCATATGGAATTGAAAAATCGGGCCCTTGGTGATAAATTATGCTGGAAGCTATATAGAAATCATAATCATCAATGGTGCAAGATTGTAAGGAAGAAATATCTAGATGATGAATCCCCAAAAAGGATTCTCACCATTGCCAACATTGATGGGGGTTCTGCTATTTGGAAATTTTTATGGAGTTGTCGAAGTCTGATGAAAAATATTTTGTCTTGGCACATTGGGAATGGCTACAAGGCCGACTTCTAGTCAGACTCTTGGAATGTCCATGAGGTGCTCTCCTCCTTCTTTGGCGATTGTGACTGGTTGGAAACAATAAAATAGGCCAAGGGAGTCAAAGTGGTGAACTATTTGAAAGTGGGCAAAGATGGTTGAGGCTCAGTGGTGGATTGGTTGGATGAGAGTGTCGTCTATATTCCCACTGACGATAAGGCTCTATTGATGTCCATGCTTCGTTCTCGATAGTTCTTGGTCTCCCTTGCAAATGACAAGATTATTTGGGTTGCCATGAAAACTGGTGAATATACTGTCAAATTGGGATATAACATTGAGTGTGTCCAACATGATAGTGCGTATTGGCTGGTAAATCTCTATTGGAAACGAGGTATCTTTCTAAAGGCGGGTGCATTCTTTGTGGACTGCACTTCACAAAATAATTTTGATGGGGGATCGCCTGCATTCTATTGGTATTCTTGGTCCAAGCCGATGCCCGCTTTTCTTTAATGAGGAAAACACAGACCATCTCCTCCTGAATTGTGAATATTCTTTCATGTGTTCGAACTGGCTTTGCAAGTCTTTGGGATGGTCCTCTACCAGACATAAAGATCTATTGGAATTTATTCAAAGTTGGCCAATGGGAAACTACATGAGTGTTTGGGTTGGTGCTTGGAATGCGGCTCCGTCAATGGTGGTGTGACACTTATGGAATGAAAGAAACAAAAGAATATTTTGTGACTCTGAAATACCAATGGAATCTGCCATCAAGAAGATCAAAATGGGCCTTTGTGAGTTGCTTAACTCCAATTTGGGTCATCCAAAAGGAACAACCTTCACCAACTAGGACAACTTTCTCCAAAAAGCATGGTCAGGGTTGAAGCCACCCAACCTCAACCTAACAATTGATCAACAGCGAAGAGTTGATGCTCGGTGGGTTCCTCTCAGTGTTGGAAGCCACAAACTAAACTTTGATGACACATCAAAGGGGAATCTTGGGGTGGCCAGTATCGATTATTTACTAAGGAATTGCAAAGGTGAATGTATCGGGGTGATTGCTAAGAATATTGGTGTTGCTACCAACAACATTGCTGAATTGGAGGCCTTAGCCTATGGGTTGGATCTCTCTGTGGAACTAGGAATCAAACAGGTGGATATTGAAGCCAACTCACAAGTTTGTATCAATTTTGTAAGCAAGCAGTTTGTGCAAAATTGGAAGCTCAAGGGTCACTTGCTACGAATCATCCATAACTTGGACAAGTTGGATTGTTTCTCTTTGGCACATATATATAGAGAGGCCAATTCTATGGCTGACCATTTGGTGAATGTTGGGTCATCACTGAATTACTTAGAGGAAACAAAAATCCTAGATTATGGATCCTTTAGCGTTGAGCTCCGCAAGATTTTAGAAAAAGATGTTGTTCCTCAAAGGCTTGGTGAGTAAGGTCGAAGGTCTACTGGCACACTAATGCTGAGTTGTGATTTGCTTGGTTTGTTGACATCATTGATGTGGTTGGCCACTTCACTGTCACCTTAGAAATCTTAGTTAAAACTTGAACCAAAACATATAAATTAGAGAAAAAATAGAAAAAAAAGAGAAAAAATATAAATTCTTATAAAGAAAATTAATAAGATTAATCTTATAATCTTATAATCTTATTAATGCCTTATAAGAATTAAAATAAAAAACCAAATAAAGGAAAAATAGGTTAAAAGGAAACCCATAATAAAAATTAAGAAAAGAAATAAACAACAAATAAAGGAATAACAAAAGCAAGAGACTGCAATCATATTAAAATGATTAAATTATTAATTTTTGTTAATTCTAATAAAGAATAAAATAAGAACAAAGAGGAAAAAGAGAGGAACAAGTAAAAGATTAAAGAGACAAGACCAAAATCAGAGAAAATAAATTTAAAAAAAATAAAGGGAAACAAAGCACAATCAAATGAAGGGGAGACCCATCTAAAACCTAAGAAGAGAAAACCAAGAAACAAGATGAGAAAGGCAAAAGAGGAAAGAGGACAGAGAGAAAGAGCTTAAACAACAAAGAAAATAAAACACCTAGAGAAATGGCTAGAGGATGGGGGAAATATGCTAAAACATGTTTTGTATGCATTGGAAGATGGGTCAAATGCACCAGAAAATACCTAAATGTGCTAGAAAATGGGTCAAATGTGCTAAAACAAGCCAGTGATGTGCTAGATTGTCCCTAAATATGATTCAAGTTATTTGTGGAGTATTAGGTAAATGCGCTAAATGGATTTGTAAATGCACTGGAAGATGGCACAAATGCGCCAGAAAAGGACATAGATGCGCTAGAAAATACCATGGATGCACCCGAAAATGCCCTATATGTATCAGAAAATTTTATGTATGCGTTGTGATATAGAATGTATGCATCAAACTGGAAATGTCACCATTTTTGAGAGTTTGTCTGATATTCTTGTTTGTGACTCAGTGAATTAGGTGTTTTTAGGATGAGAGATTTTATGAATAGTGAGTTTGCCTAGTTTTATTGCTTGTGGACCATGTGAATTAAGTATTTTAAAGGATGATCTCTTGAAAAATGATTTCAAGCACAACATCAAGATGTAAAATAGCTGGTTTTACCCTATGAGCTAAACATTAAGTGTGTGTTCAAGGATCGGGTCTGATCCCTTTGATTTCTATAGGTATTAAACAATAAAAAATAGATTAGTCACTTTTCTAATGTCAAGGGTCATTTATAACATCACAAACCACATCTTAGAACTATGTCAACTCACACAACCGTGTCACCCCCTAGAGGGCACCCGTGTTTTGTTATTTTTTTGTATGTTAACCAAAAGTCAATTCCTTCACTTTTGGCTATTAATCCCTAGTATTTATATGGTGAGTATCTTGGGGGGTAGATTCTTCCCTCCTCTTGCACTGTGAATATTAAAAGTGTTTGGAAACCTACTCGGTTGGCTACTACACTTAAATTTCTTAGTAAGGGTTCCATTTGGTGTGGAAAAAATGATAAAATCCCTTAGGAGACCTCCCAACCTTTAGGACAAAGGCTTTGGGGATGGTTATCAATGCACACTACCATTGATTGGGAGTTTTCTCACAATCACGTTTGATTATAGTGGGTTGGAATACTTGGCTTTAGTTGTTCCCACTTAGGTTTTTCTCGTAGGGCGAGTACTTTTTCCCACTATGGTAGGCCTTCTAAAGGTGCTATTGCATTAAATGAAATAACGAGTCTGGAATTCTGGTCACCTAGTGAAGGGAAGAGCATAGGCCTATCACTTTACAAGCACAACATACATGGTGTTCATTAACCTCTTAATTAAACTAGATGCCTAATTTAATTAAAGGAAAATAATAACTCCAACCCCTACAACCATTAGTAGTCTTAGATATTGTCTTTGACAAGTGTATTTGAGCACCTGCAATACAAAAAATATGGATCAGTTTCCAAGATTTTGAATTCGTACAAAGAAAACCAGATGCGCTATAACAAAGACCATATGCATTAAAATATCAAATAGATGTGCTAAAAGAAATACTAAATGCACTAAAAGAACTACTGAATGCACTAAAATATGAGCCAAATGTGCTAAAAGATGCTTTGAATGTGCTATAATAGGGCATGGATGCACTAAAAGTCACCCCCTACATGCCAGAATAAACCACAGGTGCGCTACTTTGAGATTCACATCCAAACCTATTCATGAAAACTTTCCAAAAAATGTTAGTAGAAACGAGGCTCGAGCCCCATGGTGGGTGCCAATTTATGTGTGAGTTTAAAATGTGAATAAGTAAATTAAGTCTAAACAACACACCAATGAAACATTATATCAGAGAATTCAAATGACAATCTAATTTCATTGAAACAAGAAAAATCTCTAATTTCATCCCATTGTTCTCTATCTCCAAGGATTTATTAAATCATAATGGCTCTTAGATTGTTTGTGCACTATGAATTTTAGAATGACAACCTGAAGAATGAGATGCTGGAAAATGCAATAAATATATTCCTACATGATCGATTGCTAAGATATACGATTATGATGCTATAGTAATGATGTTGTGATTGATATTGTAAATGATATGATAATGATGTGATGAAACTACAATAATTAGGATGTAGCTAATGCTAGAGCCACGATTAAACTAATTGCTTCTAAATGCTCAAATGCTAAATGTTCACAAATACTCTAATGAAAATTGTGTAGAGTAAGTTTGCTCAAAATTCCCTCCTTTTTCTATAGAATGAGGCTGTATTTATAGATTTCTCCAAGGCTATAGGGTTAGGGTTATGGTTAATTTATTAGGTTTCAAAAAGGGTTAGGGTTTGGGTTATGGTTCAAATAAGGTTAGGTTTTAATTAAGGTTGGAGATTGATTGTAACTAGGGCTAGTGTTTACTTAGTGTTAGGGTTAGGATTATTATATTTTAATTTAAAGAGATATATGTTAGTAGCATCCACAAATGAAACATATAATAATTTAATTCAATTCCCATTATATAATTTAGGTAAATACAAGAAGATGAATCCACTTCTCATGGAAGTTCCAGACTTATCCAAAAACCTAAAATTGGGCAAAATGAAATGGGATCCTATTATTTAGCAAATAGGTTCTCATCATGCTTTAGGATCTTGAGCCTAAATTTAAAATGGGATCTTGTTTCGTGGCATGATCTTGAGCCAAGAATTACGAAACGATATCTCTTTTACCATGAAACAAGAACTCATTTACCACAAAGCGAGATCTTGTTTACTATAAAACATGATCTTGTTTTGTAATAAATGGGATCTATTTCATAAAGGTATTTAATTTAAAAAAAAATCCTTGCGAGCTCAATTTTACTAGAGCTCACAATGCATAGAGAACTGGATCTTTAGTAGAAGACACCTATTTGAAGCCATCAAACACTTCCAGGTGAGTTGATTTTTTTGCATTTTTGCATTTTTTGGTATTTTGTTATATGTATTTAGTTTTATTTTTTGTATTTTGTTTAAATTAGGTTTTTATTCTGCAAATAAATATTCCTACAAATAGATAAACCCTACATTCAATTAAAATTGAAATATTTACCCTACACAAAAAAAATAACCCTAAACTAAATTGAAACAAAAATATTTACCCCTCAAACAAAAATATAAACCCTAAATTGAGATTCAATCATGCATGTAAACCACTATTGAGTCATCATAAAACAAGGTTTAGTTACCATTTAATTGTAAAACAACTTCCATTTAATAGTAAAAGCCTCCAAAATACTAGGTGAAAGCCTCCAAAATCTCATTTATCACATAAAAGCCAGATAAATATTGATTTTCCAACTAGATATGAATATAGAAGTATTTCCATTTGCAATTTTTTTTGTCAATTTGATGGCAACTTTATTTTTAATTTGCATTGCTTTATGTTTTAAATCTATATGAAAATATTTTAAAATCAGATAATATGAAATTTCTTTGAGAAAAAATCTAGGTTTGTCTAAGTTTATTTCATTCCATTATTTATCACTTATTAATTATTTATCTAGCCACATACAACTAGAATTTGTATCACATAACATCCATCTGTACCCATGCACAAACACCTACTCTCTAATATATTAACATACACATAGTTTTCTATTGGTGTAATCCTTGAACCTCCTTTAGGTGAAATTTCTAGTATACATATATATATATATATATATTATAATCATAATCCCTATGAGGTTTCTAGATATGTTGAATTAAAAATAAGATAGAAATTAGTCAAACCTATAGACTAATTACTTAGTTTCATGTTAAAATATAAAATTAGAATCATGCATTGCAATAATCTTATCATTCCCTACATATACTAGTCCATATCATTATGCTCACACATTAGATCCAAGATAGAAGAATAAAATTGATAGAAACCATGATATTGGAATATGTTAGCATGATAATATTGATAATGGATCATCTAATACTCCCTCCTGAAACATGATTGTTCATTAATGAAATATATCCATGTGGTTCAATTGGAATTATAGGAATAGAATGTCAATCCATGGCTAACCAGATTTTATCCTAAATGAGAAACTATAATGCATTTATAAAAGTTGTATATGCTCTCTAGGTTCATCATATCTTTGAAGGCTTGAATATTTCTATCTATAATTGTAATTTCTAGATAAGGAAAAATTCATCCTAAATATGAAACAATCAAAACAATAATACTATATATTAATAACTTTGACTAAGAGCGAGCATTCAAAATATAGCTATCCTCTTTGCATAATCCAATTTCATTTGAGATTTATGGGAAAAAAAATGGATGAGCATGAGGTAAGTAAGAAAGACTAACCTTCATTTATATCTTCCATCATCAAATAATTTCATGTTTAAAGAGTTTCTTAGGGAATATCTATAAATTTAATTCTCATCATATAATTCATATCATAGATATCTTGTAATACCCCTCCGTTTTGCATTTTGGATGAGCAGTGTTATGTTCTGTTGTGTTGTACTTTCTGTGTGTACCTTGACTTTGGTACTCGGCTTTTATTTGGTCGCTATCTATAAAGTGACGTTATTGTAACCTTTTGTTGTAATGGTATTTTAATATGATGTTATTTTATGGCACATTTTGGATTAACAAAATGGATATGTGAATCAATGATGATTATGCTTTGAATTATACTAGCATGTTAGAATTGTCGGTTACTTGCAGTGTATTGGTGAAGGGGACGGTATCGTATCGCTCGCTTGCGAGTGCCCTACGATCCCGTGATTACCTCTTCACGGTGTGTATTTTATGCTATTCATATTATATGTTGTGTTTTACTTAATTTGTAGGTTGACAGGTACAGGACATCGACTCCACCTGACTTCACAGGTGAGAGCATGTTCAATACTCAACGGTATTCAATTGGGAGATAGTAGCTAGGTTTCCATGTCAGGTTGTCACCCTAGTCTTGTTTGTCATCAGTTGCTTGTCAGGTTGTGTTGCTTCGGTTATCGTGTTCCCCTCTTTGTTATTTAATTGCAAATTGAATTGGGTGATTTAAATAGCTTAATGAATTTAAGTTGTGAATTATGGTGTTCTAGAATTATATTGTTAATTTAATTTAATTAATAAATAATTTAATCCTTGATTAAATCTATTTATTAATTGATTAAATTTATTTGGTTGAAAGAAGTCAATTTATCTTTATTAAAGTTATTGGTTTAATTATTGAAAATGAGAAATAAAGAAAATATATGGAAATCAATTGAGAAAATTAAAATTGGAAAAGAAATGAAAAATGCTTGGAAAGTCAAAGTTGAAATTTGCATTCAAATTGGAAAAATAGATATTTTAGAATTTGGAAATTAAAATGTTTTAAAAATTAAATATTTTCCATTTTCTGTTTTTGAAGAAGTTATTATGGTGGTTGAAGGATTTAGGGAAAAATCCTTATGTTTTGAATTTTTGGCTTCAATTTTTGGATCTTGGAGTTTTTGGCAAAATTGAATTTGTGGGAGAAATTATTCTTCATTTTTGTGGGTTTTTGGATTGGGTTTGTGGAATTTTGTGGGGTTGGATTTGGATGCAAGGTGGAAAGCTTGGCTTCAACTGGACCTCTTCAAACTCAAGGAAAAATCAGGTTTTTTGTGTTTTATTATGCTTGTTTTGAAATTATGAAATTTATTTGTAAATGGTTGAAAATCTTTTGAAAGAAATTTTGAATCTTCTTGTTTGGATTCAATAAGATCAAGTCTGTATTTATGTTCTTCAAATTAGCATGAAAACCCATTTGAATTTAAAATGGTCCATGGAAATAATGTTTTGGAAATGTAAATCATTGGTTTGAAGTTTTTTTTTTTATTATGCTGGTTTTCTCAATTTATTCTGGTTTTTAAACCAAAAAATACATATATATATGTATATACAGATATATACTTTGAGATATATGTATATACATACATATATATGTATTTATGAAATTGTTAAAATGGAGGTTGTTATTAAAAGTTATTTGGGAAAAAAATTCGAAATTGTGTTGGGGCGGATTTTATTTTCTTATAAAATTTGCGTTCTGGAAAAACGCAGGGAATGTTATTTAGGGTTTTGTTTTTTTTATTACAAACTAAAATTGAAATTTTAATGGGGGGACGCTGGGGGCTCAACCCCCGCTGCGCCCCATGGGAGGCGGGTGGAGGGAGCCGCGCCCAGCGTGCCACTCCCCTCTCCCCACTCCTCCTACCCTCTGTTCGTTATTTGTGTGTGGCCGCCACGCCCATGGGAGGGACGACTGTGTTCACACACAGTCGCCGCCCCCATTAATGGGGGTCGGCTATGTGTGAACACAGTCGACCGACTGTGTGGCGCGGCTAACCCTTGGTAACCTCCGCGGCTTGTGCGTGGAATGGCGCGCGAACCAAAACTCTTACTTCGCTTTTTTATTATTTTTAATATATATATATTTTAATATGTGAGTAATATTATAATATATATAATATTTATATTATTATCTTATAATATTAAATATATATTAATATGTATATATTTTGTTTAATAATATATAACATTATTTTATAATATTATTTTTGGAGGAATTGAATTTTTATTTAAATGGATATATGAATAATAGAGAGGTAAAATTAATATGCATAGAAAATTAATGTTTTTCTAATGACATGATTTAATTCAATTAAGAAATTATTGTTTTCTTCGATCGTGATTTAAGGGTAATTAGAGAAATGAAACCTTATTAACTCTAGTTAAACCTTGTTCAGTCATAAACAATATTTTATGGGAAATAGCGTGGATTTAATTATTACATCATTGATTTATTTTAAACATTTGATTTTAAGGGAGATTAGTATTAAAATAATGCGTTTTCAGATCAAGTTATACGTTTGCTTAAGAATGACTATATTGCAATGTGGAAACGATTAATTCAAATTATGATGTTTTGTTTAGTGGAATCAATTGAGTATTTTATTATTAATGAAAGGCAAGTAGGAAATTAAGTATTAAATGTTAACTTTCTCCCCTGTCTGAATAAGACGTAATCTGTATTTGCTTATATATGCAATGAATTCCTGAATGTTAGTATGAGGACATGGATTTAGGATATCCAAAGTAGATTTAATGCTTGTTTAACTTTTATCTGATTCTTGTCATCATTTGGAATGAGTCCTTACTTTGACAGTCTCCAGTTGAGTTTTCCGTTTAGTGGATTGTCGTTTGTTACGCCAACCTATTATGTATTCCCTAGGTGGGACTTGTGTTTTACCTGTTACTACTCGGTTTCTACGAACGAGTATGTTTGTACCTCCTTATTTGAGGAGCGGATTATGGGATCCGTGTCTCCTTGTAAGGATGGACTTTGCTATGTGGTTAGTACCTCCTATGTTGGAGTGTTTTTTTTAATCTTTGTTACCTCCTAAGAAAGGAGAGGTCTTTATTACGTGTGTCTCCTATTAGGAGCAGTTTATTACCTTGTTACCTCTAGTGTTTGGAGAGGGTGTTGAACTAAGGTTGCCTCCTGAGAAAGGAGTGGTTGTAATACCTTGTTCATGGTATCTTGTACCCTTGATGTTTGGATGTTATTCGTGTGTTGTCAAGTAGAAGAGTGGCTTCCGTTTGGGGCCAGAGCCCGGAAGAGGTAAGACTGGGTAACCTTCGGAAGTGGTATAAATAAGGGATAACTAAATTAATATACTTAGAATTGGGTACTACTTCACACTAAAAAGATAAGTATCCCTCACTCATTGACGCAAGGGCTTGTTTAGACTTGGGATGTGTGAGAAGGCCATGGGATGGCAAGGTCATCTATCTTGTTGGTACGAAAGGTATTTGGCTCCGCATTAGTAAGTGTGAGGGCCAAGGGTCGGTTTGGGTTACCTTCCTTACAATCCGTTGGGTAACTCATGAGGAACTATGTGATGACACTCTATCTAGGACAACAGTTAACCTTTGGTTTTCCTCTAGTAGGTATGAGGTCCAATGATCGGTTAGGGCCACCATCTTGACGATCAGTGTGGGTGACTCATGATGTACTGTGAGATGGCACTTTGTGTGACCATAGTTGGTACTTGTTTATTGTGGGTATTGGTTCTCGTTATATCCTTGTTCTGCTTTATTCATGGAAGCATTGTGAGCATGTAGTGTTGTACTTATGTTGTACTTGCATGGTATTTGATGTGTACTTTGGGATGTACTTGTGAGGTTCATGTGAATGTGTATTTCAATTTGGTTCAGTTATGTTAACCTGTGTCTAGAGGTAGATGGTCTTGACTGGGATTCCTGGTTACTATCTCCTAGCACAGGGGTGTGGGCCTTTTGGTTCCATGTGGTTGGGTGGCGTGCACCTAAATCCGTTGGGTTCATCTTCATGTTCGTGTGGTCGAGACTTCCAGTTGGAGAGCTCGTTGGTTTCAGTATCAGTTCTTGTTGTATTTCCTTTCAGTTGATATTGTATTATTTTACCCCTTAGTTGTATCAAGGTGAAAGTGTAATTGTAATTGTAATTATGTTTATTGGAGTTACCTCATTCGGGGAATGAGAGATGTAATTGTAATATTTAATGATGGATTAATGCAATGGAAAGTTATCTTGATGTTTGATGTAATTCTTCTTCTTCGATGTATGTGCTTTAATTATTGGTTAATTAATTGACATGGTTTAATTCATGTTTTTTGTTTAGGTTCTTTTTAACCTCTGTCTCGTAACCTTAGGGGAAGTTGGCATTAGTTAGCGAACTTGTTTATTAATTATACTTAAAAAAAAAAATTAGTCTGTTTAAGTTAGTTAATGCAACTTGCTCTAGGGTTGTCATGGCAGGGCGTTACATATCTTCCCTAGTGTAACATACCAATGTTTAACCCAAAGAATTTACCTTGTTTTTACCCACATGTAAATAACATATGGTTGCAAAATATAGAAATAAAATTTCTTTTATAATTCAATAATAGTATGCACAATTGGAATAAACCCATTCCAAACTCCCACTGTATTTCAATAATAAAAGACGAGTATTCGAAATTAACCCCATTTCAAAATTTTCATTGTGCATTACATAATTTCCAACTAATTGTTATCTATTACATACTTTAATATAATGATAAAATTTTCCAATTCACAATTTCTCAATAAGATTAGAGATACATGTTTGCATACATAGCTTCCATAAGCTTAATGAATTAGATATACAAATGGTCTAGGGAGAGTTGAAGACCAAGTCATCAAGGGTTTACTCACCTGTGGCTTTATTTCCCACATTACTCATAAGTCATTAACTTATTCTAATATATGTGTTAGGTTCACATCACTTTAAACTTTGGTTACTTTCTTATATATGGCAGTGTTGACTTAAGCACTATTTAATACGAAGCACTTTCAATATATATCAAACACTATATATTATGTGTGTGCCTTAAACTCACTCTCCTTTAAGCACTATATGCAACATATTAATACCATGTTGTTGGCTTAAACTTATTCATGTGTTTTAACTTATTTCAGAGCATGTTAAAATGTATAATGAATGGCTTTAATAAGCCTGTGATTTACATTAACGCTATATTTTCTTGGTAGAAAATGTTTTCAATATTATATATATTATAATATATATTCACCGAAAAAAATTCTTTGGTATTTAAAAATATATGTATAAATACTTAATTATATATAATAATATGTATTCATATATATATGATTATGTATGTATAGACACACATGATCATATATATATAATATGTATAATTATGATTTCATCAATCGATAAATATATATCAAATGTATATATACATATATATGTGTGATATATGTCCATTTGATATCCCTATGCATATGATATATCTATGCATGGGTGCACATAAGTATTCCTACTTTTGTATAGGCATGCACGCATACATTAATTATGTATGAGTTATCATTTTTACACACACACATATAATAATCGATTTACATAAAATACATGAAGAATAACTCAAACTCAATAAAGAGATTCAAATACGTGATTCAACCAAAGAAACAGTTATGTAATCAAAGACAAAAATCAAAACCATAATCAATCAAAGACGATCATACAATCTTTCCAATTTATCCAAGACTTCAACCAGGGTTTACTTACCAAATCCCAATCTAACTCGACTAAGTTCAACCACCCTAGATAATGAGTGTGTGTGATAGCTCAAATAGGCATATGTGGTTACTAGACCAAGTTTTTCTTTTGAGTGATACTTGCCCTCGTGTACCTAAGGACTTGAATCTGTTCTTGCATCCAACTTGGTAAATTGCAAAGTAGTTAGTCATTCACATGGAATTCATTTGCATCATCATCAAAGCATTAAATTATTCACATTTCAATACATATTCATACATCGTATTTCTGTCAACATAAAACATAATCATACCTTCAAAAGTAATGACATCTTAATGCATATTTAAGTATTTCATTCTCGTATCAAACATATTAAAGTCATAAATTACATTTATCTTCATTTTCACTCATGAAGGTAAAAGTAACCTGGTAACTAAGAGATAGGGTGTAACACCTAGCATGTCTAATCCCTACCACCCAATATATAAATTTAATTGTCATACTTGTGAGGACCTTAAGATTTTGGAGGATCTAAATGAGTTTGTAAAATTAATCCATTCTAATATAGGTTATTATTTTTAAGCCTCAATGGTTCAAACTAATTGATAAAATGGTATTTCATTGAGATTAATAGGATAGATGTGAAATTTATATTTTAATGGCAATCAACCCAGGTTAATGATGGTAAATTGTTTAAGGAGGTAGATGAGAGAATGTTTTATATTGGGGAATGATTCTAGATATAAATAGGTAGATTATGAGGGAAATAGAAATAAAGGATAAAATCAATAGAATTGAAGGACCTCTATGTGGCAAGGTATGCTAGAGTTGTTACCAAAATTTCACCTACAACTCAATTTGGTAGAGCTGACATAGCTGATTACATCTAACGTGAAAGGTACTCCAATAAATTTCTGCTAATCCTAATTATTTGTATGTGAAAGATTCAAATGGAATTCAATTTTTATTATGAAATATTCTACAACAAAAAGAGATTATAAAAATTGCATGATATTGTTGTATTTCATTTATCTTGAAATGAAAATTTATACAATATTGTTGTTTCATACATTGAGATCAAAATAATGTTTAAATTTCCCATACAAGCCATGGCAATGACTAAATTGAATTAATACAACATGGAAAGCAAGCTATACATCTAAATATAAAGTAAAGGAAAAAACATATGAAATGAGATCATATCCTTCATTGCCTTAATGGTTGATGTTGGTGTCGGTCCTTCTATCTTCAACTTGATCCTCCTATCTTCAACTCCCCTCATTCCCGATATCCAAATGTTCCTGCAATTGATTAAAATATTTGGTTAGAGACAAAGACATGAAATATCATCATATGTTTCATCAATAGAAATATAAACTACATCTATGATGCATTAAATCAATTGATTCATTATCAGATAAATGCATAAGATCCAAATTAGATCATCAAATGAAATCCAAATCATCAAGAAGAGCATTGAACTTCACTATTTTATCTAACTAGTTTGCTCATTGTGTAGGTACAAGTTCATCTTTCATTTCATAGTCCATATCTTTTGACATCAGTATGTGGAGGAAATGTGGCTACCACAAGGTTTGATCCCAACATACTATATTTTTCAAATGATAATTAAGTCATTGATATTGGAATGAGGTCTTCATCATGATAAAGATCAGTAAAATAAAAATGCAAGCAATGATAGTAAATAGTTACCAGAGTGAAGAAAAAGTTTATCCAAGCTTGGAGAGATGCAACAGTGAGGATTCAAAGTCATCATGTATAGAGTCAACATATCTCAATGAAGGAGCCACCTCAAAGTTAGGAAAACTTCATGAAAGTTGTAGGATAATAGTGTACGAAGGTTGAAATGGGGTTTCAATATATTTGAAGTGATATTAGAAACCCCATGAAAATCCATGCAAGTGAAAGTCCAAGATCATAGTGTAGAAAAATAAATGAGATTTGGATCAAATAGAGAAGTGATAAGGAAATACATTGCCTATCAGGGTCTAGAGACTCTGTCAACAATCGAGAGCTATGCATAACATTGAAAAAAGTCTTTAAAAAATTGAGTAGAATAAAGACAAGATATACATGAATTTCAAGGTTGTCATCAAGCATATAAGCAAGGTACGATAGTGAATATGGAAGCAAGGAAAAAGGGCATGGTATTTATGGTTTTTTTCAAGGACAGTTGAAGAGGAGCAGTTAAGAAGAACCTAAAAGAAATATAGAGGCTAGGTAACAATGATTTAAAGGAATGATTTCTCTTGTGTATATCTATTAAATCCTTATGATCTTTTCTAAGAGTAGTGAGAAAACTAAAGCATTGTGATAGAGGTATCCATAATAGATAGACAAGGGATAGTCATAGATTAGTAGGTGTGTTTTCTTTTTAAAGGACTACACCTACTATAGGGACTCCAATAAATGTAAAATTGTAGGTCTAAGAGATGGATTTGCAAAATCCATAAGGAAATTATTAGGAACAAGAGAACTTTGCATCATAACCATACATAAGAATGCATCTTGAAGATGTTTAGGAGAGTTTAAAATATGACACAAGTATAGATGAAACAAAAATAGTGCGAGCCTTGCCAAGAGATGTAGTGAATCCAAATGATTGTCATTGCCTATTCAAAACTATCAAAAATAGTGCAGAAAAGAAGGCTGACAAAGATCAAAAAAAGAAAGATGCAGCTAAGATAAGGTTTCAAACAAGAATCAAAGAATGCATTGAGACAATAGTCCACACAAAGCCACAAAATAAGAGAAAACTGAAAATGATGCAAGAGTTACTTTCACCGACTTCATTGTAGTGTACCCAGATCAGCCATGAGGAAGTTACAAAATGTAGAAAACATAATCATGTTGTGCCTCACAGTTCTACTTCTCAGGATGGCAGAAAGTCTATAAAATGTTGTTTTAGGTCACTGATAGTACAAATTGCTACATTGTGAAGCTATGTGAAAATACCATAAGAATTGATACAACAAAGTGAAGCAATAATAATAAAACATCCCAAGGAAAGTGCCTAAAAAGATATATAGTACTAAACTTGCATAAGAGGCTTCTGTACAACATATGGCTTCTTTAAGTGTGACACCTACAGTAGTAGCAAAGACAAAGCACATTAATGCTATTGGTGGGGACCTAGAAAGGTTTTTTCTTCCAAGTTTTTTGTAGTTTTACAAAGAATGAAGTCGTGGCCTGCATAGTGTTACAAAACCTAGATTTTTTGCAAGTAATGAAATTCCGAGTCCTCAAGAAAACCCTCATTTATGAGAATGTAAAAAATAAAACCCTCAACAAGAATTTTTTTTCTATTTTAAAACCTTGCAAAAATTTTGAGAAATGAAGAATTGTATCATTTGTTTGCAATAAATGTAAAGATTTCATCATAAAGTTTGAGCATAAACAAAAAATTGCAGATATATTGAAGCTGTAGCCAGAAAAATGAAGTATGTTATGCAAAGATCAAGTGAAGCTCAAGGTCGAGCACAAACAGAGATTTGAAGGATTATTTCAACTTTTTTGTATAAAAATAAGAGGAAATTACTCATCTTTTACATCATTGCAGGGGAAAAAACCCTTACCACATAGTCACCAACAAAGTATCTCCATTAAAGCTCAATATATTGCCCAATAAAATCTAGTAAATATCAAGTAAAGACCTTGCATGGCGATGTACAGGCAAAGCAATTCCTTTGCAAAATGTAAAATGAAGTGAAGTCAAAGAGGCCACGTGTTTTTGCTTTAGGGTTTCTATTACCCTAATATTTGGCCGACCCTTCTGAGGGTATTTTTTCATTTTATTTAAAAATCTTGCATAAATTAATACCTATTGATATGTATAAGGTATTTTTGAATACCTTTACATGCATTCAAAAAATTTCAAGTTGAAAATAAAACTTAGGTTCTACATTCTCTAATTTTTTGCATGAAAATGAAACCAAGATAAGAATGTCAAAAATCATTAAGGTAATATCTTATGAATTACCTTAATGTGTGTCATTAAATTGAAATAACGGATGCATAGTCATCACATACATTAATTTAATTGCTACCTAATTAATTTAATGATTGCCTATTAGTTAACTTCACCTCATAATCATGCAAAATTTATAAAGGAGTTTAACTGGAGTATTTTATCCTGATTTCTAGTCATTTAGAGTGGTTTCAATTTCTTCTTGGTCAAATTGATCATGAGGGAGAGTTTGGTCAATTTGGTAGTGCATGTAAGTAGAGAATAATTTAGAACAATTTTTTATGGCTATAGAGATTAAGAAAGAAGTATCACTGTTTTAAAATCTTTCTATAAAATTTATCAATAGGATTCCATACACAAGTATCAATATAAATCAATAATATCTCATCAAAATGGTAGGTTTATAGCTATTCAATAACAATAGGAGGCCATCATATGTTATTAATTAACTCCTAATTGTACATTTAAAAAAATAGGATATGTAATTTAATGAAAAGTGTACACTATCAATTAATTATTGGTAGGGGGTTGAAACAAGCAATAATTTACCTAGATCAATAGTTCATCAAAATGTGGCTTAAAAACTAGATTTCACATCACATTAACAATTATTTATTTTTTCAAAGGTAAAGAAACTACATCTCATTCTCAAGGGATGATCATAAAATTCATATAATGATCTCATACCACATTTTCTCTTTACAAACTTAGGTCACATAAGAGGGCTACACCCACATAGTCCACATTATTCACAATACACACCAAGTATGCATAGTAACTTTTATTTTATTAATTGGTTTGAGTGAGATTTCACATAAATATTTTATATGAAACCATTATCCATCTAAAAACCATAAAATAAATTTCATTATCATCATAACCACAAGCATAGTTTCATACAGTCATAGTTTTATCATCTACTATGAGCATTGTAAAGATGATTGAGGGATATTAAATTTTACACTAAAATTGATGATGGAGTATAAATTTTCCCTTTGCACATGGATCCATATACTTATTTTCCCCTTTATACATGGATCCATATAAATGTAGCCTCTTCATGCCATAGATTAAGAGGATTTAAGAAAATGGCTTAGGAAAAAAATATTCCATTAGCGGTTTATGGACCTAGTTTCAAGATGAAATGTATTAAGAGGATTTAAGAAAATTGCTTAAGGCTTGTCCTAAGAGGATGTAGATGTTACAACTTGAAATCTTCTCATTGATCCCCTTAAGCCACTAATAGTAGTCAAATTGATACATTTGATCAATTTGTATAATGTTAGATGCTTGAAGTTTGTAAAAAACTTATTAAAGATCTATATATTAAACTTGGTCAACTTAGGACAAAATCATTCCATTAGCATGGTTTAAAGAGCTAGGAAACATGACATGTGGATTAAGGGGATTTAAGAAAATAGAATTTAAGGGGAAACTTCACTATTTCTTGTAAACAATTTAAAGTACATCAAGCCACAAAATCTTGTATGCTATAGACATAAATCAGCTTTACACATTTTTTCATTTATATCATTAGCTCATTTATATCATGGATTAAGGGGATTTAAGAAAATGTCTTAAGGGGATTAAATTTACCTAGAAATTTACCTTTTTTGTGTATGTTTTAAGTTTATTTTTTAGTATGTACATGCATTATATTTACATAGTTAGATCATAAATTTTGAAATTTACATGTATGCTCAAGTTGAATGATGTATGTATGTGTATGTATCCTAATTTTTATGTTAAACAATCATGTATGTTTAATTTAAATATTTATTGTATTTTCTCAACACGTATAATATATAGCTTTTAAAATGCTTATTTTTAATTTATATATAGATTTTGGAAAGTTAATTTTATACTTGTTTGTATATTTATATTGTAATACCCCTCTATTTTGCTTCATGTTCAGACTGCTTTTATGCTTTGTTTTGGTTTCAGCTACTATGATACTGGGCATACTTTTCTATGTGTGTTTTGATCGCTACTTATATAGCGACGAACTATTATTGTGTGATGTGGTTTATTTGATGATTGCTTTACATGCTTTAATGGTGTACTAATGTTAGTGGATATAACATGTGATTTTATATGAGATTATTGAGTATGATGTAAATGTCAGTTTTGATGAGTGTATTGGTGAAGTGGATGGGTTCACATCACTCGCGAGCGAGCGCCCTGCGATTCCGTGATTTCCTCTTCATGGTGTGTATTATATGATGTTTATATCATATGATGTTGTTAACTTGGTGTTCAGGTTGCAGGTACATGACATCGATTCCACCTAGTTTCACAGGGTTGAGCATGTCGATCCAACGGTTAAGTTGAACGGGAGATAGTAGCTAGGTAGCTTGTGTCAAGTCTACGCCCTAGCCTTAGAGTGTCGTTAGTCTTGTTTGTTGAGTCGTGGTTTACCATATTTTAATGATATTTGATTCTAAAAGGTGTTTGTTCATTAAATTAATTTTTAGAATAATTGCATTGTTTAAAAGTTGTTATTTATTAAAATTAAAATTAAAATTGTGGATAGAAGGTATATTTAGATTTAATTATAAAATTTAATTTAATTAATTAAATTTAATCTCTAAAGGGTTGAATTTAATTATTAAATAATTAAAATTAATTAATTAAGTTTTATGTTGTGTAAATTAAATAAAAGCATATAATGTAATGTATTTTGAATTTAATTTTCATTTGGGGAAATTAGTTTCAATTTTGGAGTTAATTTATTATTTAGAATTTTTAAATTAAATACAAAACTAGATTTGGTTGTTGAGGATATTTTCAATTATGCCAACATGTGTAAGTTTAATTAATTAGAAGATTTTGTTGCAAATTCATTCACAGAGAGAATTTTGGAGAGGAAAAAGCTTCTTCAGGTGTGAGAGGATATTTTTGGAAAAAATTGCATAGAGGGTGGTTTGAAGAAATTCTGGCTATAGATTTGCATTGGAGAATTCTGTTGATTCTTGGTATTGTTTTTGGATTGTCTTCTTGGTTGGAATCACTGCACTATTGAAAAAAAAATGTGGATTCTTTGGAGGAGGCTCTGCATCAAAATTCTCATTTCCTGTAGCTTCATCACCAGGTTTTCTTCTGTGATTTATTTGTTCTTGGTTTGTTTATTTTAAAAATGGTAGTGATTAAAGAATTTTTTGATAATGCTATTTAGGAAAAGAGATTGTTATTTGAGGAAATAAATAAATAAATAATTTTTTTTGAAGCTTTTGTTATTCCTGTGAAATTTCTTCAGGGTAATTGTAAAAACCTCTGTAGAATTTAATTTCATTTGAGGTAATTATTAGTTTCGTTATTAAATCAAACTTTTGGGTAAAACAACACATTAAGATTGTTTAGAAAATTTAAATCTCTGTAGAAAACAAATTGGTTTTGAAAAATCTCTATAGAAAATTTACAGTGGAGAAACCTAGAAGATTTGAGAATTTCTGGTAATAAATTAGATTCCTTTTAGATTTCTCATTCTTATATTGTTTAGGAATTATAGAAAATTGATTAAAAGAATCTGTTTTAACCTTTGTGAATTTAGGAAAGTTCTCTGCAAAATTTTATTTTCTCTTCCTGTAGATGGTTATTTTTTAAATTTGCCCAATTTTACCAGTAAATGAAATTATGTGTAAATATATATATATATATATATATATATATATTATATTTACTATACTTTTGTATATATACAAATAATATATATATATATATATTCATTATTAATACTGGATATTTAATTTATTTCTTTTGGTTTAAAATCGCCGTACGTGGAATCAAGTTTTGTCACGGTACGAATTCGAAGAAATTTAATGGCATTCAAAATTTATTTATTTTTGGTTGGTTGTTGCAAAGTGGAGGTGGGAGATTAAGCCACCGTCCACTTATTTATTCATGGGTGGGATGAGTGTTGCTCATGTGACAACGCGCCCACCTTATAGGGGGATGTGCTGTCCCATGGGAAGCGTTGCCCCCACCAAAGGTATGTGGGAGTGGCCGGATTGTACATAGTATAGTCGGCGCACCCAATGTGTAGCCTTTTTGGTTACTGTATAAACATCCTCTCTGTGTGCGTCTGTTCACAACCTTAAATGAGTTCAGATTTTTGTGTATTGCTTTGGGACTCATTAATTATATTTAATATTTTTTTGACTTGGTATATATATATATATAAATAAATATATATAGATGGTTAGTGATTTATTATGTATATATGTAATTATTGTATATTAAAAGTGTATACACATAATTATATCCTAATATATAATTATATGTATATATTCTGTGAATATACAAGTATATTAAATATTAAAGTTTAAATTTTTTTTAATTAAAACCATAGTATTTTTAAATAATTTATTTTATAAAATGTTGATTGAGGAATGGTACAAAATGAAGATAAAAGGGAAATATAAATAAATTGGAGAAATTGATGTGATAGTAGTGAAACTAAAATAAAATTTCTTGCATGGTTTTTATGTTGCTTTTAAAAGTAGTCAGAAGATTTTTTTGATAAAATTAGAATTTTTCCCTTCCCTGTAATAGTAAAGGAAAATAATTTATTTTATTTAATTATTTGGTTAAGGAAATTAGTTATTTACTATGGAAAGTATTAGATAGAGAAATGGATTTAATATATCTAGAAATTAGCGTATTTCCTTGCCTTTGCTTGTTGTTATTACTTTTCCTTATGTTCGTGATTGGGATAAAAGGGATATTGAGTTTTAATTTGTAAGTCTTCTAGAGGATGTGGGTTGTTGCTTTGTTAAGTCAACCATTCATATTTCCCTTGGATAGTGCTATATGTGATTTTTTTCCTCCAAGTGTTTGGAGTGAGTTTCCTTAACCATTACCTCCTAGAATAGGAGAGATTGCGTTGTCTAGTTGTAAGCACTTGAGTTACCCTTGGAGTTTAGTTTTGTATAGCGTGTTATCCATTAGAAGAGTGGCTTCTATTAGGTGCTGGAGTCCAAAGAGGTAAAATGGGTAACCTTCAGAAGTGATTTATTCAAGTGATAATTAAAGTAATGTACTTAGATGACTAGGATGCACTTCACACTAATCAAGATAACTTAGCCTCACTCATAGACACAAGGGCTCGTTTAGACTTGGGATGAGTGGGAAGGCTTGGAATGGCAAGGTCAACTATCTTGTCCTTACGAGAGGTAATCGATTCCACATGAGTAAGCATGAGGGATGAGATTTGTTAGAGGTCACTAGGATTACTGGAGCCCATGAAAAATGTCCAGAGGAGATCTCATGACTAACAGTGCGATGCCACTCTGTCTAGGATAACATTGGGTTTTGTGTTGTGTGTATGGATTCTTTATCATACTTGATTAATTTTATGTCTGGAAGCAATGTGTAATACCCCTCCGTTTTGATCTTTTGTGCGAACTATGTTATTTCGTTTCTACGCTTTTGTTGTGGGTCGTACTTGGACTACGTACTTGGTTACAGTGGATAACTGTTTATCAGATGTATTTTGATGTGATGATACTTTACTTTGATGTGATTATTTTGCCATGTTTGGAATTAACACATGTGGATATTTAATTTATGATGTTTTATGCTTTCGACTATGTTGCTATGTTAGATGCGTCAGTTAGAATTATTGTATTGGTGAAGAGGACGGTATCGCATCACTCGCTTGCGAGTGCCCTACGATCTCGTGATTTCCTCTTCACGATGTGCTTTAGTTTTTGACATGTTATATATATATGGATATGATCTTTGTTTGCAGGTTGACAGGTACCGGACATCGACTCCACCTGGTTTCACAGGTTCGAGCCTGTCCAATGCCCAACGACATCTGATTGGGAGGTAGTAGCTAGGATCCCGTGCCGAAACCGTCACCCTAGTCCTAGTGTGTCGTCTGTTGTTAGTTGGTTTAAGTTGTCCGATTTGAGTCTTCTGGCTTTAACTTTAAATTTTATGTGTAATTTATGAAAATGGCAAATAGATATATTTATAATTACTCTTATTGTTAAATTTAGCAATCACCTTGTTGATTATGTTGCAATGAAATATATGTTATTATTATTTTAATCTATTTGGTAAATAATTTAATAATTGAATAAATTTATGTTATTGATTGATTAATTCAGGATTGTTGCAAGAGTAAATTAATCATTTTGGGCGATTTATGTTTATTTGGACAATTGGAAGTTAGAGAAAAAGAATGAAATTAAAGTCATGTTGAAAAGTTGAAACTCAAAAAAATTCAAAAATTCAAATTTTCAAAATTCATAAAAAATAGATATTTTGTTCATTTGAATTTATGAGGGTAGTTGGATTTTTAGGGTAAAATCCTTATGGGTTTGAATTAGCAAAAAATGATTTTTTGTGGAAAAAAATCTAGAGTTTTTTTTATTTTGCAAAAGAAATGGATTGAAAATTGGGGAGAGTTTGGAATTGGTGTGACAAAAACTTGGAGGAATTGGATTTGAAAAGAGGAGGAAAAGCTGAACAGAATTGGGTCTTCATCAAACTTCTTTGAATCAGGTTCCTCTCATTTTTATTTTTGTGTTCATGGAATTGTAGTTTTAATTTGTGGAATGTTGAAAGAATTATGTTCTCTCTTTGGCTGTGCATTTTTATGATCATTTATAACTTGTGAAAATTCAATTTGTGTGGGGTTATGCTGGCCGAAATTTTAAAATACCTGGTTATATTCTGTTTTTGCTTCAAAAAAAAAAAAAAACTTCTATGGAATCATGCTGGCCGAAATTTTTAAGAAACCCTGGTTATAGTTTATTTTCTGTCAAAAATTTATGCATTGAGAAAAAAAACGAAATTCGTTTTTGGTTAGAAACGGATTTGATTTTCTTTTAAAACAAAAAAAAAAAATTTAAACAAAAATTTTAATAAAAAAAAATGGTAGGGGAGATGCAGGGGGCTCGACCCCCACCGCGCCCCCATGGGAGGCGGGTGAGGGGAGCCGCGCCCTGTGCGTGGAACTCCCCGCCCCTTTCCCCTTCCGCCATACCCTCCACCACCTGCAGCATAGTCGACGGGACGACTGTGTGTAACACACAGCCGTTGGCGCGGCTGTGGCTGCAACGCTTTGGCGCGGGCGTAAGGAAACTAGGGCTTCGCCCTTGGAAACCGTGAGCGTTGGTTTTTATGAATTTGCTTTTCATTGTTTTTTTTATATATTATATTTATTTATTAATAGTTTAATAATATGTATATTATATATTTATATTTAATATTAAATATAATATTTAATATTAAATATATGTATATATATATATATATTATTAAAATATTAATAGGATATAATATTTTATTATTATATAAATAGTTGTTTTAATGGTCATGTTTTATTTTATTAAAGGGAAATTATTCTTGGGCAATCGGGTTATGCCACTTTATTGAATTTTAATAAGGGGTGTTTTCTTTATGTGTTATGAATTAAATCAACGTTACACTGAAAGGTTAATTTGATTAGTTAAACATTTGTTTTTTTTTTATAAACCATTTTAGTTTCTAAACGTTACTTTGAAACATAGAGATATCATCGAACCTTAGTTAAACCCAAACATCGAGTTGTATTTTATTTCTGTCTTGAATTATTAAATGCAGTGAATTATTGAATATGTGTGAAGTATGGGTTTAGTGAACCTAAAGTAGAGTTTATTACTGTCTTGCATAGAATTGCGTGCGTATTATCAGGAAATGGGAGTTTATTTCTTGGCAAGTCTTCAAGTGGAGTTTTCTTTTGGTGGGTTGTCTTTTGTGTAAGTCAACCATAGATGGCTTAGGGTAGTGCGTTAACCAAGTGGCTTCCCGGTTATCACGAACGAGAGGGTATTTGAAGTGTATGTCTTGGTTAGGGATGTGGTATCCTTTTTGGTCACACTTGTGTACCCTTGAGTCGTGGAGTTGTTCCACGTGTCATCTTAGAGGAGTGGCTTGTAACGGGGGCCGGCACACAAAGTGGTGCCAGGATAACTCGTAGCAAGTTAGTTAACCCAGTGATAACTAAAATTAAATGGTTAGAGCATCATGTAGTTTCAAACATCTAAATAAGATAATTATGCCTCATTCTCGACCACAAGGGCTTGTAAAGACTTGGGTTGGGACGGGAAGGCCTAGAATGGCAAGATCGTTATCTTGTCATCATGAAAGATAACTGATTCCGCATTGGTTTACATGAGGGGCCGGAAGTCATGAGAGGTTACCAGGATAACCCAAGATGGGGGCCGGGACCTAGGAAGACTCACCAGGATAACCCATGTAACATTGTGATGACACTTCTCCTAGGTCAACAGTTTGTTCACATTAGAGATGCAATTGATTATGTCAAAATTTTGGAAGCATGTAACCTTTGTGTTAGAATGTCATGGTATTTATTTCAGTTCAGTTGTGTCAGTCTATGTCTTGTGCTAGATGTCCTTGGTTAGGAATCCTTGTTACTACCTCCTAGCACGGGGGTGTGGGCCCCTTGGGTTCCACTTGGTTTGGTGGCGTGCACCTAGTCCGTTGGGTTCCTTCTTCATGGTCTTGCGGATGAGACATCCAGTTGAAGAGCTCGTTGGTTCCTGCATCTTGTTCTATTTCACTTCAGTTATTTTGTATTATCTTTACCCCTCATGTTATCGAGGTGGAATTTGTAATTGTAACCCTTATGTTATTGGACTTGCCTCATTCAGAGAATGAGAGTTTTATTTTATGTTGGTAGTTATCTCATCTTATTGGAATGTATGTGTTTAATTTACTTGAGGAATATTTTGGCGCGACTTAAATCATGTTTGTGTTGAGGTTCTAAATAACCACTATCTTGTAACCTTAGGGAAGTTGGCATTAGTTAATTAACTCACTTATTAATTATACTTTTAAAAAAAAAAATTATTCCGTTCTAGTAGTTAAATGCAACTTCCTCTAGGGTTGTGTGGCGGGGCGTTACACATGGTATCAGAGCCTAGGTTTAAACACTAGGTACTCTGGGATTATGGTGGGACCATTAAGTTTTTAGTTGTTTAGTTTTTTTTTAAACTCGGTATGTTGCCTAATACCTTGACGTGTCTATGCAGGATTATGCCGCCCAGACGCGGAAGAGGTAGAGGGTGTGGCTGTGGCCGTGTGGACGGTCGTGGCGAGAGCCAGCATGACTCTCCTCCTTTAGTTCCTCTCATTCCAGATCAGGAGGAACAAAAGGGATCACAGAATGCACTTGGGGGTGGTAATTTGCAGCAGGATCCAGTAGGGATCGAGGCAGCACGTAGAGCATTAGAGGAGGCTCTGGCACTCCTCGGACCGAGGCAGGTTCAGGTTTAGGTCAACCCTGTGGTTAGGGAAACTCCACCCCAGTCAGAGGCTCACTTGAGGGATTTGCTCAGGGGGCACCCTCCTTTATACGATGGAGCTGGCACCGGCTTAGAGGCCGAGACTTGGCTCATTGATTTGGATAGGTGTTTCGCTATGCATCCATATGGTAGCAACACTAGAGCTCGCTATGCAGTTATGCAGTTGAGAGGATTTGCCTCCACTTGGTGGAGATTAGAGGAGAAGAAGCTCCATATTGATATTCACACTATGGCATGGGAGATATTTGTGGAGAGACTTAGAGCTAGATTTTTATCTGAGCATTGGCGTCAGCGCCGAGGAGATGAGTTCCATGCTTTACGTCAGTTGACACTATCTGTTGAGCAGTATGAGCATCATTTTTACGAGCTCAAACAGTATGCCGGGATCGGCGATGACGAGAGTATGCTAGTTCACCATTTTGTCAGGGGCTTAAATGCCCGACTCAGTAGTGGTGTGAGGGTCTTTGAACCCAAGACCATGGATGTGGCGATAGAGAAAGCACGCTTGGTTGAGGAAAATTTGAGTATGGCACTTGGGGGACATATGAATGTTCCAGCAGGCAGTAGTGCAGTGGCAGGTTCTAGTGTTCGAGGAGGGCAGTCTTAGGGAGGTTTACCTCCTAAGTCTCAGTAGGGGCCATCTTAGGGTGGTCAGTAGTAGCAGCAGCAGGCATCACAAGTGAAACATAAGGGTTCCCAATAGAGACAAGGAGATAGGAATTGGAGGTGTGCGAAACGCTCCAACTACAAGCAGCCAGCACAGGGTTCGCAGTCTACTTTCAGGGATAGTGCACAACAGTCTAGTGCACCATCTGGAGGTAGAGGTTTTAGTAGAGTCATTGAGTGCTTTGCATGTGGCCAACAGGGTCACATGGCTAGAGGTTGTCCCAATAGGGGCGCATCAGGGTTTTCACAGGGATCAGCGGCATTTGAGCCGATAGTTGGTGATGCAGGTAGAGGGCATCGAGTTTTTGCAGCGGTTGATAACCGCCAGGCTGAGCATCAGGGCACGGTCATTGAGACTTATGGTTTGTTGATGGGTAACCCAGTTACCATTTTATTTGATTCAGGAGTGACAAATTCTTTCATTTCACCATCAGTTGTGTCGCGATGTAGATTGGGTGTGGTAAGGCAAGGTGATAGGTGGCAGGTAGAGTTAGCTTCGGGTGCAAAAGTTGCATCGCATTCCCTTGTGCCAAGATGTAGATTGGAGGTTGGACCTCTTCAGACTATGTTGGACCTTCATGTTATTCCCTTGGGTTCTTATGACATCGTCATTGGGATGGATTGGTTGGAGGCATATAGTGCGGTCTTGGACTGTCGACGCAAGTCGATTTGATGCATTAATGCATCCGGTAGAGAGATAGAAATAGTGGGAGTCCTGAGGCCGATTTCTTTGAGGGTCATCTCAGCTATGCAATTGAGAAGGTGTGTATGTCAGGGTTGCCAGTTGTTTGCTGTTACAGTGGATGATCTGGATCTAGGTAGTGGGGAAGAGAAAGTCTCTCTTGATAGTCACCCCGTCCTTCAGGAGTATTCCGATATCTTTCCAGACGAGGTTCCAGGGATGCCACCTCAGAGGGATGTTGACTTCAAGATTGATCTTATACCTGGTTCACAACCCATCTCTCGAGCTCCCTATCGTATGACCACTCAGGAGCTGAAAGAGCTTTGTTTACAACTTGAGGAGTTATTAGAGAAGGGCTTTATACGTCCTAGTGTTTCACCTTGGGGAGCACCAGTCATCTTCATGAAGAAGAAGGATGGTTCACTTCGGTTATGTATTGATTACCGACAGTTGAACAAAGTGACCATCAGGAACTGATATCCGCTTCCTAGGATCGATGATCTCTTTGATCAGGTCAAGGGTGCCACCATCTTTTCGAAGATTGATCTTAAGTCTGGATATCATCAGCTTCGGATCTTTGATTCTGATATTCACAAGACAGTGTTTCGAATGCGGTATGGTCACTACGAGTTCACAGTAGTACCATTTGGGTTGATGAATGCACCTTCTGTGTTCATGAGTCTGATGAACAGTGTATTTAGTACATACCTAGACAGGTTCGTCCTTGTGTTCCCTGATGACATTCTGATTTATTCTAGGACTATGGTGGAGCATGAGGAACATTTGCAGTAGGTATTGCAGTGCTTGTGAGATAATCAGTTGTTTGCCAACCTGTCGAAGTGTGAGTTCTTCAAATCGGAGGTACAGTACCTGGGGCATGTCATCTCAGGGAAGGGTATTTCAGTGGATCCAGCGAAGATGCAAGCGATCTCAGATTGGCCTGCGCCCACGAATGTGGCAGAGATACGTAGCTTTATGGGGCTAGCAAGTTATTATAGACGCTTTGTGCAGCGTTTTTCGAGAATAGGTCATCCTATCACTACCCTTCAGAGGAAAGGGAAGTGGTTTGAGTGGTCAGAGAAGTGTGAGGCAGCATTTCAGAGCCTTAAGGAGATGTTGACTAGTGCACCGATACTTGCTATACCAGATCCGACTGGGGACTTTATGGTTTGCATGGATCCATCCTTGGAGGGTCTGGGTGCAGTGTTGATGCAGGATGGTCGAGTCATTGCGTATGAGTCATGAAAGCTCAAGGATCATGAGCTGAATTATTCCACCCACGATCTTGAGTTAGCGGCAGTAGTGCATGCATTGACGAGATGGAGACATTTCCTTCTTGGTCATAGGTTTGAGCTGCATAGTGATCACCGAAGTCTGCAGTATATCTTCATGTAGCCCAACCTTAATGCTAGGCAGAGGCATTGGATGGAGTTCCTTTGTGAGTACGACTTTGAGGTAAAGTACATCCGGGGGAAAGAGAATGTTGTAGCGGATGCACTCAGTCGACGGAGACATGAGATATCCGAGTTGATTCTAGTTGTGGACCTACGGAGTCGGATTCTTTCTACCCTTCCAGTGGATAGTTGGTACCAGGAAGTCAGGACAGTGATAGAGGCAGGTAGACCTCTTGAGGGCAGACATTCAGGTTACACTCTGGATTCTGATGAGCTTTTGAGGCACACGGGACGCATATACGTTCCTTCTTCTGATGGTCTTCGTACCTTGGTCATGACTGAAGCACATCGTGCACCTTATTCAGCCCATCCTGGGGTGAAGAAGATGCATGCAGATTTGCGATAGTTGTACTTTTGGCCAGGGATGAAGCGAGATATCGCGGATTTTGTGTCACGATGCCTAGAGTGCCAGCGAGTTAAGGCTAAGCACCAGCATCCAGCAGGGCTCCTGCAATCGCATTTAGTACCAGAGTGGAAGTGGGACATCATCTCATTGGATTTCATTGTTGGTTTACCCAACTCTTCGAGACAACATGATGCGATAATGGTGATAGTTGATAGGTTGACGAAGGTGGCACACTTCTCACCTATGCACTCATCCTACACCGCATTGTCCGTAGCTAGAGTGTTCATGGAGGACATTGTGAGGTTACATGGCATTCTGCGTCGGATTATTTCTGACAGGGATCCGGTGTTTACTTCAGCTCTTTGGACATCATTGCAGCATGCGATGGGGACGCAGTTGAACTTCAGTTCAGCTTATCACCCCGAGACAGATGGACAGACCGAGAGGGTTAATCAGATCCTTGAGGATATGTTACGTATGTATGTGATGGACCAGCAAACGCGATGGTAGGATTATCTCTACTTGGTAGAGTTTGCCTATAATAATGGTTTTCAGAGTTCCATTGGTATGCCACCATTCCAGGCATTGTATGGGAGACCGTGTCATACCCCTTTGAGTTGGGATCGACTGGAGGACAGGATAGTGTTGGGTCCTGAGATGCTGCAGGATATGGAGCAGCAGGTGGATAGGATTAGAGAGCACTTAGTGGCAACACAGGATAGACAGAAGAAGTATGCGGATGCGCATAGAGTGGATCGTCAGTTTGTAGTAGGTGATAGAGTCTTCTTGCGGGTGCATCTGCGAAAGAGCCCCATCCGATATGGGAAGGGCTCTAAGCTGGCGCCTTGCTTTGTCGGACCCTTCAAGATACTCAAGAAGATTGGTCCTGTTGCTTACTGTCTTGCTTTACCGCCCAGTATCTCGCGCATTCACCATGTGTTTCATGTTTCAGTTCTTCGGCCGTACATCCTAACATTTCTCATGTCCTTGATTGGAATGCATTGCAGGTAGAGGACGAGCAGCTGGCTTTGGAGCCCATAGCCGTCGTAGAGCGCAGAACGTTCGCCCTTCGAGGGCGCGATATTGATCAGGTTAGGATTCAGTGGGATCCTAGGGATGACACGTCATCCACTTGGGAGTATGCAATTAGGATGAGGGAGCTTTATCCCTATTTGTTCGCAGGCTTCCATGAGTAAGCCTGACCCTAGGGGGGGAGGATGTAATACCCCTCCGTTTTGATCTTTTGTGCGAACTATGTTATTTCGTTTCTACGCTTTTGTTGTGGGTCGTACTTGGACTACGTACTTGGTTACAGTGGATAACTGTTTATCAGATGTATTTTGATGTGATGATACTTTACTTTGATGTGATTATTTTGCCATGTTTGGAATTAACACATGTGGATATTTAATTTATGATGTTTTATGCTTTCGACTATGTTGCTATGTTAGATGCGTCAATTAGAATTATTGTATTGGTTCAGAGGACGGTATCGCATCACTCACTTGCGAGTGCCCTGCGATCTCGTGATTTCCTCTTCATGGTGTGCTTTAGTTTTTGACATGTTATATATATATGGATATGATCTTTGTTTGCAGGTTGACAGGTACCGAACATCGACTCCACTTGGTTTCACAGGTTCGAGCGTGTCCAATGCCCAATGACATCTGATTGGGAGGTAGTAGCTAGGATCCCGTGCCGAAACCGTCACCCTAGTCCTAGTGTGTCGTCTGTTGTTAGTTGGTTTAAGTTGTCCGATTTGAGTCTTCTGGCTTTAACTTTAAATTTTATGTGTAATTTATGAAAATGGAAAATAGATATATTTATAATTACTCTTATTGTTAAATTTAGCAATCACCTTGTTGATTATGTTGCAATGAAATATATGTTATTATTATTTTAATCTATTTGGTAAATAATTTAATAATTGAATAAATTTATGTTATTGATTGATTAATTCAGGATTGTTGCAAGAGTAAATTAATCATTTTGGGCGATTTATGTTTATTTGGACAATTGGAAGTTAGAGAAAAAGAATGAAATTAAAGTCATGTTGAAAAGTTGAAACTCAAAAAAATTCAAAAATTCAAATTTTCAAAATTCATAAAAAATAGATATTTTGTTCATTTGAATTTATGAGGGTAGTTGGATTTTTAGGGTAAAATCCTTATGGGTTTGAATTAGCAAAAAATGATTTTTTGTGGAAAAAAATCTAGAGTTTTTTTTATTTTGCAAAAGAAATGGATTGAAAATTGGGGAGAGTTTGGAATTGGTGTGACAAAAACTTGGAGGAATTGGATTTGAAAAGAGGAGGAAAAGCTGAACAGAATTGGGTCTTCATCAAACTTCTTTGAATCAGGTTCCTCTCATTTTTATTTTTGTGTTCATGGAATTGTAGTTTTAATTTGTGGAATGTTGAAAGAATTATGTTCTCTCTTTGGCTGTGCATTTTTATGATCATTTATAACTTGTGAAAATTCAATTTGTGTGGGGTTATGCTGGCCGAAATTTTAAAATACCTGGTTATATTCTGTTTTTGCTTCAAAAAAAAAAATAAAACTTCTATGGAATCATGCTGGCCGAAATTTTTAAGAAACCCTGGTTATAGTTTATTTTCTGTCAAAAATTTATGCATTGAAAAAAAAAAACGAAATTCGTTTTTGGTTAGAAACGGATTTGATTTTCTTTTAAAACAAAAAAAAATTTAAACAAAAATTTTAATAAAAAAAATGGCAGGGGAGACGCAGGGGGCTCGACCCCCACCGCGCCCCCATGGGAGGCGGGTGAGGGGAGCCACGCCCTGCGCATGGAACTCCCCGCCCCTTTCCCCTTCTGCCATACCCTCCACTACCTGCAGCACAGTCAACGGGACGACTGTGTGTTACACACAGTCGCCCCCATTAATGGGGACGGTTGTGTGTAACACACAATTGTCGACGCGGCTATGGCTGCAATGCTTTGGCGCAGGCGTAAGGAAACTAGGGCTTCGCCCTTGGAAACCGTGAGCGTTGGTTTTTATGAATTCGCTTTTCATTGTTTTTTTTATATATTATATTTATTTATTAATAGTTTAATGATATGTATATTATATATTTATATTTAATATTAAATATAATATTTAATATTAAATATATGTATATATATATTATTAAAATATTAATAGGATATAATATTTTATTATTATATAAATAGTTGTTTTAATGGTCATGTTTTATTTTATTAAAGGGAAATTATTCTTGGGCAATCGGGTTATGCCACTTTATTGAATTTTAATAAGGGGTGTTTTCTTTATATGTTATGAATTAAATCAATGTTACACTGAAAGGTTAATTTGATTAGTTAAACATTTGTTTTTTTTTTATAAACCATTTTAGTTTCTAAACGTTACTTTGAAACATAGAGATATCATCAAACCTTAGTTAAACCCAAACATTGAGTTGTATTTTATTTCTGTCTTGAATTATTAAATGCAGTGAATTATTGAATATGTGTGAAGTATGGGTTTAGTGAACCTAAAGTAGAGTTTATTACTGTCTTGCATAGAATTGCGTGCGTATTATCAGGAAATGGGAGTTTATTTCTTGGCAAGTCTTCCAGTGGAGTTTTCTTTTGGTGGGTTGTATTTTGTGTAAGTCAACCATAGATGGCTTAGGGTAGTGCGTTAACCAAGTGGTTTCCCAGTTATCACGAACGGGAGGGTATTTGAATTGTATGTCTTGGTTAGGGATGTGGTATCCTTTTTGGTCGCACTTGTGTACCCTTGAGTCGCGGAGTTGTTCCACATGTCATCTTAGAGGAGTGGCTTGTAACGGGGGCCGACACACAAAGTGGTGCCAGGATAACTCGTTGCAAGTTAGTTAACCCAGTGATAAATAAAATTAAATGGTTAGAGCATCATGTAGTTTCAAACATCTAAATAAGATAATTATGCCTCGTTCTCGACCACAAGGGCTTGTAAAGACTTGGGTTGGGACGGGAAGGCCTGGAATGGCAAGATCATTATCTTGTCATCATGAAAGATAACTGATTCTGCATTGGTTTACATGAGGGGCCGGAAGTCGTGAGAGGTTACCAAGATAACCCAGGATGGGGGCCGGGACCTAGGAAGACTCACCAGGATAACCCATGTAACATTGTGATGACACTTCTCCTAGGTCGACAGTTTGTTCACATTAGAGATGCAATTGATTATGTCAAAATTATGGAAGCATGTAACCTTTGTGTTAGAATGTCATGGTATTTATTTCAGTTTAGTTGTGTCAGTCTATGTCTTGTGCTAGATGTCCTTGGTTAGGAATCCTTGTTACTACCTCCTAGCACGGGGGTGTGGGCCCCTTGGGTTCCACTTGGTTTGGTGGCGTGCACCTAGTCCGTTGGGTTCCTTCTTCATGGTCTTGTGGACGAGACATCCAGTTGAAGAGCTCGTTGGTTCCTGCATCTTGTTCTATTTCACTTCAGTTATTTTGTATTATCTTTACCCCTCATGTTATCGAGGTGGAATTTGTAATTGTAACCCTTATGTTATTGGACTTGCCTCATTCAGAGAATGAGCGTTGTAATCTCTTGTAATTGAATATTTAATGTTGGATTAATGCAATGGGAGTTTTATTTTATGTTGGTAGTTATCTCATCTTATTGGAATGTATGTGTTTAATTTACTTGAGGAATATTTTGGCGCGACTTAAATCATGTTTTTGTTGAGGTTCTAAATAACCAGTGTCTTGTAACCTTAGGGAAGTTGGCATTAGTTAATTAACTCACTTATTAATTATACTTTAAAAAAAAAAATTATTTCGTTCTAGTAGTTAAATGCAACTTCCTCTAGGGTTGTGTGGCGGGGCGTTACACAATGTGACCATGTTAGTGTTAGACTTTTATTGTGCATGTGTTTAGTTGAGTCAGTTTGTGTCAGTATGAGTCCGCCTTTGGTTAGAGGTAGTAGATTTTTGTCCATGTTACACTGTTACTATATCCTAGCATGGGGGGTGGCCTTCGGGTACCAATTGGTTGGGTGGAACATGTACCATACACCGCTGGGTCCCCCTTCTATCTTCAATACTTGGTGGCGAGCCATCCAGTTGGACAACTCACGATTCTTGTTTTTAATTCAAGCATTGTTGTATTTCAAAATGTAATAAGTTATTTTACCCCTCTTGTATTTACATGCTGGAATTATTTAATGGTAACACTTTTGTATTATTGCCTCATTCTGGGAATGAGTGATGTAACCAGATGTTCAAGTAATGAATTTATGTTAGGGATGTTTATCTTCTTATCTTATGTTGTTTATGTATGTTGAATTAATGCTTACTACATGAGTAATTAAATACAATAGTTTTAAATGATGTATGTTATTTGGGTTTAAGTAATCTTGGTTATGTAGCCTTAGGGGATGTTATCAATTGTAGATGAGCATGTATGTTTAATTCACTTTAATTAAAAAAAATTTAGTTTGCTTGTAGTGTGAATTGAAACTTCCTCTAGGGTTGTGTGGCGGGGAATTACATATATATATATGGAGATTCACTAAATTAAATATCATGGATAACTTTGATATTGGAGATATTCTCAATCCCCCATCTCCACCCCCTTCATCTCAATACCCTCCACTTCCAGCCCCTCCCCTCCCCATCCACCTCTACCCCCAAGATCCAATGAGGTTGGCTTGTGAGCATAGATCCATGACAACATTATATCCATAGAATCAAAAAATAATACAATTCAAAATGAAGAATTAATTCCACCCCACCTGATGTGTTTTGCATCTTTGATGCAAAATGTGGTAGACGTTGCCATGTCCATTGATGTGGATTTAGATAGTTATCAAGTATAGAGAGAGGAGAGGTGACAATTTTTATTCTGATGGCCTCTCCTATATGGAGATCCTTGACCTCAAAATCACAAAAGCCCATTTAGCTCTATATTTTATTGACCCCATCAACAATCAACCAATTCCTGCAAACAAAAAATGAACATCTATTAGATGGTGTAGAAATCCACAGATGGCGGGAAAATTTTGGGATTGGTGGTGGATGGTATTTGATCATCCAGCATATGCTAATTGTGAGGTTCCACTTTATTTTTTGAGAAAATGATATGCAGAGTTTGTGTTGGGTAGGAAACACAATTATTTTGATTTTAGATCATTCCAAGGTGTTTGTGGAGGCATACCACAAAAAAGGTTAGGGGCATAGGTTGACCCCCAATGATCCATGCCTACTCAACCTCTTATTGGACCTCCTTCTACTGTCATTCATACATCCATCCAACATCATGCGATGGTATCCACACTAGGAGCATTGAGTGTGATTTTTAGCTAACTTGAATGAGTAAAATTTTGATGGCAACCGAGGTTAGTGGGGGAGACTGTGGAGCAGATGATGATGGATTTGGTCCTAGTAGCACTCCACCTGCGTTGACACCTCATTTTTTCATGAGTTATAATCAATTATGCTATGGAATTGATCAGGTTGCATCCTCTTTAGCTACATGTAGAGAATATAGTGATAGTGATATTAGTCCATTTGTTGATTTTCTATGCATTGATGATCACCCTATAGATCATTTGACATAAGTATATATGTTTTAAATTTATAACAATTTTAAGCACATGTTTTTAATGAACATATATAAAATAAATGTAATATTTTAACAATTAAATTATTTGGTGTAGATGATGGCCAATGGGACATCAACATCTTATAATCAATTTTGTTTTGAACTGACACCTGTGCAAGTTGGTCACCTATTTGGGGTATTTTGATTAATTTTTTAAATATATATTAAATAATTTTAACTTGATTTTAATTTGTGATTCAGTCTTGAACATGCACATTATATATATTTATGTTGATTTAGGGAAATTATCTTCCACATTGGATCCATCATAGGGAGTGTTGAGCACTCCTCCATTGTCGAGCATCTCACATGAGCCACTTGTATGCATATTGTTTTAAAAAATTATACTTAGAATTTTGTATTTTGAATTCACTATATCAAACATGCATGTACTTATATTAAAAATATACGTCTATGTAGGTTGACATGACCATGAGGATGGGTATTGCACACCTGATTAATCCACACCAATTTCAAGAGTTAGCTACATTTTAGGTTGTTTAAAAAATTTCTATGTTTGCACAATTTTTAGGTCTTTTAAATAGATTAAAACAAAAATTGGGTACACAAGTGAATACATATGTTTTAACCTAATTTGTACACATGTGCTTTATTTGACCTACAACAACACATGCAAAGTAGGATGATAGAGGAGATGAGTAGCCTCATAAGGTAATTTAAAATTTTTATTATATTTAAATTCAATTATATTATACATTGTGAATGACTTAAAGAAAATTTCAATTGAATATTTGTTCATGTGTTAAATTATTTTTCTTCTATAGCATGAGACAAGTCTTGTAGAAAAAAATGTAGAGGAGGTCATCATAGGAGATGAGCAACCTCATGCGGTAAATTTTATGATTTTATAAATTAAATCGAATTAAATGATTTTTAAACATTTTAAGTCTAATTTCAAGTTTATTTCTCTTGTATAAACTGATTCAAATCATCCTAGTTTGCGTGGAGTGAAGAGTTCTCTTAATTTTAAGGGTGATAGGAGTTAGATATATATGTTCTCGTACATTCCATGGACTCTGTATATGTTTCAATACATTACATGTACTCTTTATACATGTTTCAGTATTTCATGGACTCTATATGTACAGGTTTCAGTATTTTAGTATTTCATGAACTAGATCTATATATATGTTTCAATATCTTTCATGGAATTTATTAATTTTAGTATTTTATGGACTATTATGGTTTTAGTAATTACACATGTACATAATTATGCATTTTAACTTGAACATATTAGTTATCCTCAATAGACCATATTTTATTATTAAATTTCAATATTTTCATACATTATAAATTAGGAGTTAAAAATTAATCTAACACTAATGTGATCTAAGGTCACCACCTTATTCATTTGGAATAAGGTTCTTATAGTTACATTTATAAAATTTAATTACTTATAGTTGTGATAACAATAATTAAATATTCACAAGTTTGCAAAAACATAAGCATTTCAAATATTTTTACTTTGCATTTGATTCATAGTCAAAACATTTGATAGTATTAGAATAGGATTAGGGAATTATACAAATTTGAAGCACATTATATATCATTAATGTTGATTCTATACATATATGTGTAAGTATAAACCATTCATTAGACCAAAAACTAACCAAAACCATTCAAGATCAAGATAATCAACAATATACAAGAATTCAAAATTTTCTTAAGGGGATCAAAGAATTCAAAGTATGTCTCATGTTCAATCACAATTGATATAATTAATTAGGATATATATGAATTAAAGGGTCCTAGGATAAATGACAAATTAAGGGGTCCTCGTAGTATGGCTTGAGGGGTCATAATAGGATGCCTTAAGGGGATCAAAGAAATCAAAGGATGTCTCATGTTCAATCACAATAGATACAATTAATTAGGATATATATAAATTAAGGGGTCTTGAGAGATATGATGGCTTAAGGGGTCCTTATAGGATGGCTTAAGGGGTCATAATAGGATGGATTAAGGGGATCTATGAATTAAGATGCTAGGAAAAATGATGGATCAAGGGGATCAAATTTGGTGACGTTTCCCAAGTCAACTAAATTTAACAGTAATATGCTTGAAAAAGTGATTATACATTCAATTTTTAAGTTTTAAAGTAGGAAAACATGCACATAACGAACAAAATAATATCAAATATCAATTTTTTTTTATATGAAACTGTAGAGTAATTGTGTGTGTACATATACAGATTTGGTGTGTATGCCAACTCAAAACAATATTTACAAAATGTGGCTATTTCATCTCAAGAAAATCTAAAACTTATGGCAAATCATAAAAATATAGCCTCTGCACGCCACCTGATATCAAAATAGAAATAAATAAATTTTAACTATGTACATAAGAAATATCAATATATCATCAAAACATGTATTTAAATTTATATAAAACTATATATATACTTGTATTTACAAGTATTCCACATGTTGTAGATTTAATCTGCATCCTCTCTTTTTTGTCTCAAAGTATGTGATGAATGTGATGATGGATTAAGGATACAAAAGGAAAATAAATCAATTTTAACTATTTACATAAGAAACATCAATATATCATCAAAAAATGTATATATATAAAACTATATATACTTACATGTATTTCCAGGTATTCCATGTTGTAGGTTGAATCTACATCCTCTCTTTTTTATCTCAAAGTATGTGATGAATGTGATGACGGATTAAGGATACAAAAGGAAAATAAATAAATTTTAACTATTTACATAAGCAATATCAATATATCATCAAAAACTGAATTTAAATATACAAAACTATATATATACTTACATGTATTTACAAGTATTCCATGTTGTAGGTTGAATTTGCATCCTCTCTTTTTTGTCTCAAAGTATGCGATGAATGTGATGATGGCTTAAGGATACAAAATGAAAATAAATCAATTTTAACTATTTAAATAAGAAATATCAATATATCATCAAAACATTTATTTAAACATATAAAACTATATATATACTTACATGTATTTACAAGTATTCCATGTTGTAGGTTGAATATGAATCCTCTCTTTTTTTCTCTCAAAGTATGTGATGAATGTGATGATGGCTTAAGGATACAAAAGGAAGATAAATCAATTTAACTATTTACATAATAATATAATCAAAACATGTATTTAAATATATAAAACTATATATATATACTTGTATTTACAATTATTCCATGTTGTAGGTTGAATCTACATCCTCTCTTTTTTGTCTCGAAGTATGTGATGAATGTGATGATGGCTTAAGGATACAAAAGGAAAATAAATTAATTTTAACTATTTACATATCAATTTTAACTATTTACATAAGAAATATTAATATATCATCAAAAAATATATATAAATATATAAAAATGTATATATATATATTTACCTACATTTACTTATTCCATTGTACCATTTGCATCCTCTCTTTTTTGCAATGCATCTATGATTGTCTCATTCTCTTCCATAAAGATTGTCCATAACTCTTTACTTACAGGTCTTCCATGATACCTCACTAGTTTTATATTTTTTTCCATCACCAAATGTGAGTAATGTATTATCTTCTTATGTGTTTCATAATATTTGAATGCAGTCAAACCATTCTTACGTGTTAGGTATTTTCGTATCCAAGTTCCAACAACCACCACCAAACCTATTGGATAATGATAGCCATCATCATCTTCTTGAGGTGCTATTAACCTATGTTTAGTCTACACACATCAATCCAACCAATATTTTATTTCCTCTCCATTCTCCTAAAGTGCAAAAAAAACATACACATGTCCTACAAATAAAATTTAATTCAATAACTTGTGTGACATATAATTTCACCAATCTATACACATTCATTCATATATATAATTAAATATATTATAAAATAGTAATAAAGTGAAATGAAATGAAATAAATTGAGGGTAAAGGAAATAATTTGGGTCCACGAAGAGGGGAAGTTTCAGCCAAAACAAAAAAAATTGCAAGAAACATGTACACACTTTTAAAAAATGTGTATGCAGTTTGGATCAGGTACCCAAGCCTAGATCTGAATGCGTATGCGTTTAGATTTAGGTACACAACCTAAAACACATACACATTTTGCAAAGCTATTTAATTTTTTAAATTAACAACTATGTAATTGATTTTCACATTTCATTTTAGCCATGCTCGAGGGAAGAAGAGATCACATACACATTTCAAAGGGCCAAATTCAACCATTTTTTTTTTTGCCACCTCATCTCGTCGACATAACCAACCTTAGGGACCTTCAGGTTGGTTGAATTGTACTTTTTTTTGCTTTATATCTTGTATTTCTATTTTGCAACTGTTATTTAATTTTGGTCTATTTTGTTTGTTTTACATTTAATATTTTATAGTTTTTAAATTGCATTTTAAAAACCAAAAACATCAATGAAACCAAAAATGTTACATTGTAAATTGAAAAGAATAAAAAATAAACCTAAATTAAATATAATTTAACCTAAATTGGACACATTTAACTTAGAAATCAAAACCCTAACCCCAGGTTCCAAAAAAATAGACCTAAAAACTAAAACTCTTAATCCTAGGACCTAACCCTAAAGCCTAAACTTAAAACCCTTAATCCTAGGACCTAAACCCTAAAACATAAACCTAAAACCATAAAACCTAAAGCCTAAACCTAAAAACCTAAACCCTAAACCCTAAAACCTAAACCCTAAACCTAAAACCTAAAACCCTAGGTAAGAGTAGCTATCTTGAATCTTGTTGTTTTCCCCCTTGGTATTGATCATGTTTCAATTAATGTATATCATTAAATTTGGCTATAGTTTAATTATCAAATGATAGAGCTAAACATAAGTTTATGGCCTTCTTTCAAGGGATTAACTTAATAAACCAATGACATATAGATCTAACTCAAAACTATTTATAATTTCCACCCCATTTATTTAAGGTAAATAACATAAAATACCTAGATGAATTATGACAAATATGTCATCCTCTAGAAAGTTTTGATATAGAAGTACTTATACAACTCAACACATGAACCCTTTCCATGTACACAAAATGTAATAATTTGCATCCTTAGATATTTTAGGTATCTTAATTACAATAAACATATTGATGTAAATTATAGTGGAAATATTTTAGATATACTTGATGATTTCTCTTGGAAGGGTTGCAAAAGTACTAAAAGGTGTTCAATAATTAGTTTTAGGTAATGTAGGTAGGATTTTATTAAAATTGTATGACCTTGGTGTGACAATTATCTCAATTTTTAGTTGCATTAGATTTGGTAGTAGAAACAAACCCTTCATATTATAGGTCTTTGACACAATAAGATAATTGACAATCATTTTTGTGAACTATTTACTAGGGGATGTGAGACTAATATTTTCATCGCGCTAACTAAATCTAATTATTTTTATTAGGTTTTTTAACATATTTGCAACATTATTCATATTATTAAATTTATCTAACATCATTCTTCCATCCCAACCACTAAATAAACTAAACACAAACACTAGGTTTCCTCCTACTATCTACATCTCATAATAAATCTAAGTTAATAAATATCTAAATCTCAAATAAAATTGAAAGTGCCTCTAACATTTTTATGATATAAGTCACTGATTGTAATAGTTGCCCATTTTTACAAGAAATTACATTACCTTTAGTTTGTAAGTGATTTTTAGCAATACTACCAATTTATTGCAAGTGTCTTATAATACCTCTTTTCTAGAAAATATAATACTTTGTAGTTACCCACAAATAAATGTTAAGAATCTCTCAATTTCTAGGTCATTACAACACCTTTAAAAATACATTCAATCTACACATATATTCACATCCACCTTCTTTATTACATTAATTTACAAATTCTCACACATAGATACCTTAATATTATATCTTGAAGGAGATCAATAACTGGAGGACCACCAATAGGATTCATAGGTGGGTTCTTAGCCTTCCCCTCATTCCTGCTTTGATGAGTGACATGATGCCTAGGAGGCATATTTCATTAATAATGAATGCATAGGTTAGGACATACATAGAATCATCTAAAAAGCATCACTAAGGCATGCCATTCATTAGTCAAAGATAGAATGATATAGTAATTTGAAATTAACAACCACGCACTAGACTCAATTTTAACCTTGCAAGGAAAATGAAACCATATGGTTACTAGAAGATAAAGTGCTTGAATTTGACCATGAGGGTACATGTATGTATGAATTTAATTGCATAATGTAATGTGTACATGCTATAGATTTTTATGTTATGGAATTTTTAATGTTATAAATTGAATGTGTCTTTAAATGAAATGTATTTTTGAATTTGTGCACGTTCAATGTGATTTAAATAACTTTCAAATTGTGTACATTAGTTAAATAGTTTGTTGATATATATTTTTTAATTGTTTAACACAATTTCCATTTCATTGTTCACATGGAGCCTGAATTTTACATAGAGGATTTTATACCTAATGCACAACCTGAAGATCCCATACATCTAGATCCTCCACTACAAAAAAACCCCACACCTCGACACTCTCCACCTCCTAACCCCCCACGCCCTATAGTAGATCGAGATCAGTTAAGAGAGATAATTAGAGAAAGCCTTAATTTGATTTAGGAAAATATAGATTTGATAAAAAAGGAGCCTAATATCCCCCCCATCTTGCATAGTTTGCATCTTCAATGTAGTCTATTGTTGATTTTGTTTGATCTATTGATGTAGACC